>PVIH01016082.1:0-47006 GCA_004025045.1 Sigmodon hispidus
CCATGTTCTCCCCCCCTCCCCAGGAGTACAGCCATGTGCTCCCCTCCCCAGGAGTACAGCCATGTTCTCCCCCCCTCCCCAGGAGTACAGCCATATGTATATGTGCTTCCCCACCTCCTGGAAGTCCTTTGTTCCTGCAGTGCCCTCTAAAATTGAAGACCCTGAGAAGAGTTGATGCAAGATGCTATCTCCACTGCAGAACACTTCAAAGTTTCTCCCACCTCCACAAAGAGACTTGGGGCTTGGTAAAGGAGTCTGTCCACTGGGCTGGGACTTGGTGTAATACTATGGCTAACACAGTCTGGGTGCTAGATTGTGGATGGCAGGTGCAGTCAAGTTGTATAATCTCCCCATTTGTACCTTCAGAGTGGGGAAACTGGTACCAGTCATGTAGCACTGGTGGGAGAATAAATGAATTTTTGTTGTGAGTAAAGAATTGCAATATATTTGCCTGGATGGTCAATTCAAGTCTTTTAAAATACTGTTGACAAGTTAATATGCATTAAATCTTGATTATTCATAGTAATAATATATTTGCTTCATTTTTGTTCTATTTTTTCTAAGGAAGTCTCTCTCTGTGTGTGTGTGTGTGTGTGTGTGTGTGTGTGTGTGTGTGAGAGAGAGAGAGAGAGAGAGAGAGAGAGAGAGAGAGAGAGAGAACACAATTGTGAACACACATATATGTATGTCTCCACTGAGTTGGATTTATATCAGTGGAGACATACATATATATGTGTGTATATATATATATATATACTTATATATATAGTTTCGTGATGTTACATCATGCACCCATCAAACTCAGTTATCAGTCTTCTCAGATTCATACCACTCTTATGATCTCCCCATTTACAAAAACTGCCCATTCATGCTCATTTACTTACTGGAGCATAATTAAACTCCCTGTGGCCAGACCCTTAAAGAAAACAAGTCTTTCCTCACCCACACCCCTGCCAGAGGCCATCAATGCAGAAGTGAGGCACTGTGTCATTTAGCTATGTTCTAGCCTTGAGCTCTTGTATACAATGACATTTTTTTTTAAGTCCACTAATGAGTGAGTATATCCCCTGCTTATCTCTCGGGGTTTGTGATACCTCGCTCAGGAGGATATTCTCCAAATCCATGCATTTGCCTGCAAATTTTAGGATAGCATTTTTTCTTACTGCTGAGTAGTACTCCATTGTATAGATGTTAATCCATTCATCAGTTGAGGGACATTTAGGTTGTTTCTGGGTTCTTGCTATTACAAATAATGCTGCTATGAACAAAGCTGAGCTAATGCTTTTGGGGTATGAATGTGCATCTTTAGGGTATACACCCAGAAGTGGTATTGCTGGGTCCTTGGGGAGATTGGTTCTCAATTTTCTGAGAAACAACCATACTGCATTCAGAGTGGCTGAACAAGTTTACATTCCCACCAACAATGGATGAGTGTTCCCCTCACTCTGCGTCCTCTCCAGCAAAGGCTGTCATCTTAGCCATTCTGACAGGTGCGGTATCTCAAAGTTGTTTTAATTTGTATTTCTCTGATGGCTAAAGATTTTGAGCACTTTTTCATGTGCCTTTAGCTATTTGTAATTCTTCTGCTGAGAATTCCTTTTTTAGTTCTGAACCCCATTTTTTAATTGGGTTATTAAGGGTTTGGGGCTCTAGTTTCTTGAGTTCTATATATATTTTAGAGATCAATCCTCTGTCACTTGTAGGGTTGGTAAAAATCTTCTCCCATTCTGTAGACTGTTGTTTTGTCGTATTGACTGTGTCCTTGGTCTTACGGAAGCTTCTCAGTTTCAGGAGATCCCACTTATTGATTGTTGTTCTTAGTGTCTGTGCTACTGGTGTTATATTTAGGAAGCGGTCACCTGTGCCAGTGCATTGGAGGTTATTTCCCACTTTCTTTTCTATCAAGTTCAGTGTAGCTGGGTTTATGTTGAGGTCTTTGATCCACTTGGATTTGAGTTTTGTGCAGAGTGATAGGTTTGGATCTATTTGCATTTTTCTACCCACTACCCTCCAGTTATGCCGACACCATTTGTTGAAGATATTATCTTTCTTCCATTGAATATTTCTGGCCTCTTTGTCAAAAATCAGGTGTTCATAGATGTGTGGGTGAATGTCGGGGTCTTCAGTTCGATTCCATTGATCCACAAGTCTGTTTTTATGCCAGTACCAGGCTGTTTTTAATTACTGTAGCTCTATAGTATAACTTGAAATCAAGGATTGTGATGCCTCCTGAGGTTCTTTTGTTGAGCAAAATTGTTTTGGCAATCCTGGCTTTCCTGTTATTCCAAATGAAATTGAGTATTGTTCCTTCAAGGTCTGTAAAAAAAATGTGTTGAGATTTTGATGAGAATTGCATTGAATCTGTAGATTGCTTTTGGTAAGATTGCCATTTTCACTATGTTGATCCTACCTATCCAGGAACATGGGAGATCTTTTCATTTTCTAATATCCTCTTCAATTTCTTTCTTCAGTGATTTAAAGTTTTTGTCAAATAGATTTGTTACTTCTTTGGTTATAGTTACACTGAAATATTTAATGCTGTTTGCAGCTATTATAAAAGATGATGTTTCCCTTATTTCTTTTTCAGCCCTTTTATCTTTAGTGTATAGGAGGGCTACTGATTTCTTTGAGTTAATCTTGTATCCTGCTACATTGCGGAAGGTGTTTATCAACTGTAGATGTTTTCTGGTAGAATTTTGTGGGTCACTTACGTATACAATCATATAATCTGCAGATACAGATAGTTTCACTTCTTCTTTTCCAATTTGTATCCCCTTAATCTCTTTTTGTTCTCTTATTGCTTTAGCTAAAACTTTGAGAACTATATTGAATAGATAAGGGGAGAGGGGATAGCCTTGTCTAGTTCTGAGGTGGATTCATATGTTTATATTTTTACATTTAATTGGGCTAGGGAACAGCCTTGATTTCTTTGATTATAATACATTTACCTTACTCTCTGTCATTTAGCAAAATTCTTCTCTCCTCTGGGAACTTCAGTTTATAGATATATTTTTTCTGTCTAGTTATCTCTCTCTCTCACACACACACACACACAGAGAGTTAGTTCCCTGATACTGTTTATTTTGGGTTTTTCTCCCCTTCCATTTTCATGCCTGTTTCCTGTTGGATAGTTTCTGTTGCTAGATTCTTAACATCACATCAACCCCTTCCTTCTTCTCCCTTGCTCTCCTCTTCCTCCTCTTTTTTTTTCTGTTTGTTTTCTGGGGGTTTGGCACAGAGTTCCTCTGTGTAGAACTCATTCTGTAGACCAAGCTGGCTTCAAACTCAAGAGATCCATCTGCCTCTGCTTCCTGAGTGCTGGGATTAAAGGCCTGTCGCCCCACCACTGGGCTAACCTTTTCTTCTTCCATGACTAGTCTGCTGTTCATCATATCCATTGTATTTTTATTATGTATGTTAATTATTTCATCAACGAGCTCCATGCCCATATGTACCAGGCTTTCTTTTTTAGGCCACCAATCAGTTCTCAAATGATGACACAGAGATTTATTGTTAGTTTTGAATGCTTGACTTAACAGGCATGTTTCTGCTTAGTTCTTTTAACTTAAATTAACCTGTTTATCTTTATCTACCTTTTCCCTCAGGGCTTATCACCTTTCCTACTTCTATATATATTACTTTCACTGCTTCTCTGTCTGTCTGCCTGCCTGTCTGTCTGTCTGTCTGTCTGTCTGTCTGTCTGTCTGTCTGGCATCTGCTTGTCTTCTTACCCTGGGCATCTCCCTCTTTCTCTCCTCATCCTTCCCTCCCCTCCTCTTACCCCTCCCCCATCCCATCCCCTCCTTTCCCCTTTATGCACTTAAAGAGTCTACAGTGTTAAGCAATCTTTACACATCTTTGTCTGATGAAAATAATATTCCACAACAACCGTAGTTTTGATTTTCTGTCATGGCTTCCCATCTCCATGTAACAGCCTTTCATCCTGGATCTGGAAAGTAGGAAATTCCTTCATAACAATAATGCCAGTGATTGCCATTGTCCACTAGCCATGCATCTTTTCTGAATCAGGGTCTATCATTGGTTTCTCTTCTGCTTATAAGTTCTGTTCCTGCTGCTTCTCAGTTACCAAACAATTTATCTTGCTATGGCCTGCCATGCTTTTATGCTTTTTAAAATATGAACTCTCAGATACAGTTTTTTCCCACCTCTGCCCTCAGGGAGACCTTCCCTGAACACTGTCTGACACCCTTGTCCAGCTGCATGTCTGACTTGTAGTAGTGTGGACACTGAGTGTGTCTGGCTAGACACTTTGTCACTTGTACACCCATGTGTGGTCCCCTTCACCCTCATTGCTCAGGATCTCAGCTCAGTACTGAATCCCAGAGCCCAGAACAACTCCCAAGCACACTGTAAACTTTTCGTGGATATGTTCCATAAATTAACAGCTGAATGCCAGGCATTGTGCTGGTGCCATCCAGACAATGTTTCATGAGCCCTGAGATGTCACTGCCACCCTGGAGTAGTTTCTATACCAGAACTTCTCCATGACAGCAAAGTGTGCAAAGGGTTTTCTCTGGAGCAGAGGTAATAAGAAAATGTATTCAATTGACTCCATCCTGGCCAAACTGTTTCCTTTTTAAGATGTTTGCCCAGCACCCAGAAGGGTTTTAAAAAAAAAAAAGAAGAAGAAGATCATAGCAGCAGCACTGAGTAAGTTATGTATTTTCAGTGGCAATGTAATAGAGTTAACACTCATTATAAACTTCCCTTGTATTGCTGTCTGCTCCACTCCTCTGCCTCCATTGTGAGCTTTGTGTTTGTAAAGAGTCACTGCAGAACTTGGAGACAGAACCATCTTGGGCAGGAGATGGGATGATGTTTCCCAAAGAAGCTAGAGCGCAATGTGTCTTACCCATGGCAATATGAGGGTGACCCAGCAGGCTGAGACCTCCTGCGTCTTGGTGCTCGGATTTTTCAGCCAATTTAAAGGGGCTGTTGTGATGTAGCCTCCAAGTAACAGACCTAGCGCAGTTCTAACAGCTAGCTACATTGCCACATTGCTTTGATCAAGTCAGGGACTTGACAGAAGAAGAGACCTGGTTAAAGTTGCCTGCCTCTTGTATCTGTTTTTGGAAATGTTTTTCAAGTTCTCTTTCTGATGGCATCTTGCAAGAAGGATTATTTTCTTTGGTAAATTAGTAATGAGAATATTTTTCTAAGAAGCAACATATGTGTGTGTGTGTGTGTGTGTGTTTGTGTGTGGAGAGAGAAAGAGTTTGAAGCATATGCATATTTTTGAAGAAAATATTTTCCGTAAATTACTAAAGAAAAGTAGTGAGCAAGAATTCTCAAATAAATGAAATGTTAATATGAAATATTGATTAATTGATAAAAATTTTCCAATAATTTTTAATCAGGTTTTTTTTTTTTAAAAAAAAAAAACTGAGTCTTGCAGTGAGTGAAAGACTATATGATTCATACACACGCAAAAGTACAGGTAGAATTTATGTTTGGTAGTAAAATAATTGTGTTACATACAAAGCAGAAATATAGAGCCACCAGGCTCTATTTTTATATTCAAACTATAGAACATTTTATGTCCTATGATAATTACAAATACATACTATATTGGATATATAAAAAGGGTTTTGTTTTGTTTTTTTTTTTTTTTACTCTGAGATGTTCTTTTCCAAAGGGTTTATTAGAGCTGGAACTTGAGCTTGCCAGTATTCTCTAATTTTAGTATTTACAAACTCTCACTTAGCAAACAAGGGTGAGACAGACTCCGGAATAGCACTAGCGCCTCATTTTCTGCCAGACCCTCCCCTCTCCACCTCCCAGAGCTGAGCCTTGTATTTTCATGAGTATCTCACAGTACTTCTCAACCCTGTTTCCAGTCTTGACCCACTGACCTAAGAATCAAGAAAATGTCATGTTAGTGCCTACTAATTAGTGTGCCCAGAGCACCTCTGCATCTGGCCTTTCAACCCTCTGAAACAGGAACACAGGCTGTCACTCACATCACGGAGGGAAAATGAGCCCTCCGTGCATTTGCCCTGTTTTGCAAATAGCAGGATAAGCCCCGGCTGAAACTAGAGATGAATATGCAGGTTAGGAAGAAATTAACCTAAAATGCACTGCTGTTTGCATGACTGTCGCAGATGACACACTGCCCTCCTCCGAGTGCCCAGTCAGGGTGCCTTGTGACTGAGTCCTCAGGGGCCTCGCTTTTACAGCATTCTATCAGCTCTACCATCATAGTCATCTGATGAAGTCATTTCAAGGGAAGGATATTCTCTGTGTAAAAAATGAATTAGCATTTCAGTGCATGGAAGTTTTCCCGTCTGTAGACAGTCCTGGAGAAGGCTGCAGTTAGTGACTGAGCATTTGGTTCAAGGGCTCATTAATCAGTGCTGTTGGGTCAGGGTCTCCTGAGCCTTCTGGGTTTGGGGAGAAATAGGCTTCTGTAATTAAAGGGATGAAATATATCACAGTCACAAACTTACCACATCGACAATTGAGGGTTTTGAACCAGTGGAATTAATCTCTTTAATTTTTTTCCTTAGGTGTTTAAAATAGAAGTGCTAATGAATGGAAGAAAACATTTTGTTGAGAAAAGGTACAGCGAATTCCATGCCTTGCACAAAAAGGTAATTTTGGTTTTATGTTTTTTTTTTTTTCCTCTGTATGGCCCCTGGTATAATGTTAGGACTCCATTCTGTGTTCCTCAGAACATTACTGTCCGCTGTGTATGCGGTTTCTTTATAATGGCATTAATATCCTTTGAAAATGTATTGCTCAATCAGTGTATTTGGTTCTTTATTTTAAATAAGTGGGTTTCATGTTACTGTTGCTCACATATACAAATCTGAGGCGGTAAGCTGTTTTCAGTATATCGCATCAAATATTAAAGGTTTATAGTGAGTAAGATCAACACCCTCTTCTGTCCAAGAAATGCAGTTAATGTTCTTTTCAAAATGAAAGGGAACAGAAGAAATCACTGTACAGGAAGAAATTTATTTTAACTTCAACTTAAACATTGTGTACCTAAACAAGCTTGTGTATGTGTACATGCGTGTTCATATGAAGTACATGGGAAAGAGGCTCCCGCCCACAACTGTCCTGAGTGGTGAAGAGTGACACTGCATCAGAATCATTGATGCTTTAGCTCCGGGCTCCATTTCACAGTCATAGCTTAAAGAAACAGACATGCAAAGAAGTAACTGACCTTTAGGAAGAAATGGTCACTAATAAGTTGAAAATGAATACTTAAAAAAAAATCTCCAAACTAGGCTTAATTTTTTTGCAGGTTATAAATTATTTGGGTGCTAAATTCTTCATAATAGCTTGAAATACCTAGTGAGATTTCCTGGAAGAAAATTACAAATATGAGCCAGTTCTAATTTACCATTTTTCCTTCATATATCTGTGTTTAGGAGTGTATCATATGTGTGTATGCATTATATATATTTATGAATGTATATATACACATTAAATATATGAATGAAATACTTGCATGCGGGGGCTGGAGAGATGGCTCAGTGGTTAAGAGCACCGTCTGCTCTTCCAGAGGACCCAGGTTCGATTCCCAGAACCCATGTGGCAGCTAACAACTGTCTGTAGTTCCAGTTCCAGGCAAAAACCAAGGCAAATAAATAAATAAAGTTTAAAAAAAATGAAAAAAGAAAAAAAGAAATACATGGATGCATAGAATTAGTTAGTCAAGAAGCTAGAAATGAGTTGAGTTTGAGAGTCTTTTAGTTTTATGCTTTTTAATGTCTATGTAATTTTTCTGGGGCCCACCACTGCATGAAAATGTCATAATATGTTGATTCAGAATTAAAAAGCTTTTAGAACTTTGTCAAAAGTTTTTTCCCTTTAATTAGAGACTAGAGAAATTAAATCTCAACAGAAAGATTAGTCAACTCGTTTCCCATGGTCTGCTCTGAGTTTTTGTTTGTTAAACAGGGTGTCCCTGTGAATTCTGGCTGACTTAGAACTTATAAGTCACCCTCTGCTGCCCATCCTGGGCTTGCACAGGGCTTGGGGTACATCACTAGACCTGCTCCTTTCCTTCTTTTTAGAGATGCTCTAAAGTTTTCTGTTAGGATGGCAAATCATTTAATTAAATGAATTTAATTCTCCAATTAGAATTTCATCTGCTTCAGGTTTCTTCCCAGAGACACTATGCAAGAGCCTACAGATTTCCATTAGGGGTGTCTCCAGGAGACTTGTTTTAAAAAGTACCAGCTCCAGGGGACCTCAGAGAGAAGTAAACATAAAATTTGGGTCCCCTCTTCCTCATGGGATTCTTAGGATTTTTTTTTTTTTTTTTTTGGTTTTGGTTTGTTGGTTTGGATTGGTTTTAGGAGCAAACAAATTCTGCTGGGTACCTGGTGAACTAAGTCCCTACAGAAGAGTAAGACCAGATCTCTTTCTACCTGTACCCAGCTTCTCTCTGCCAGTTGGGCCCGGGCAGCTTGTCAGGTGCAAACCCTTTCCTAACCTACCAGGAGTTCAGCATGAAATACTCTATGACCAGCCCAGCCCAGCTGAGTTCCTCAGATACCAAGGGACTGACTCCATAACGGACACAGCAGGGTGACTGCCAATTAGGCTGGTCCTGCCCATGGGGCAGCCTACAGACTCTGCCTGTATGCAGGCTGGCTTGCTCACATCCTGCTCTTGGACAATTTCCCTCCCTCTCCTCAGCAATCAAGCATTGTCAAAGCAAAAACAAAACAAAACCCCCTGTACTTTGTAGGATTTGTTCTTTCCATTTCTGCTCTTCCATTATTAACTTTATCCAGTTTTTCATAATGAAGCTTATTAAAGTAAATAGAGTAGTAAATTTTAAGTCTCTGTTACAGAACTTGAGATGTCTTAATAGGGATGCGAAGATGACAGTTTTGAGGGAGGAGCAGGCTGTTGGGGATGTGTGCTGTCTAGCTTTATGCACTATAAGGAAGGAACAGCTCAGTGGCTGTTAGAATTGGTGGAAAGTCAAGACCAAAAGGCAAATACAGAAAGTTCATGCCAGTCTGTAATCTTAACTATAGAACTGCTCAGAAGCGGGGCTGGAGAGATGGCTCAGAGGTTAAGAGCACTGACTGTTCTTCCAGAGGTCCTGAGTTCAATTCCCAGCAACCACATGGTCGCTCACAACCATCTAAAATGACATCTGGTACCCTCTTCTGTATATTATATACATAATAAATAAATAAATCTCAAAAAAAAAAACCTGCTCAGAAGCAACCCAGAGGGTAAGATTCAGCAGAGTGCCTGGTACAAGCTTTACTGGACTGCTTCCCACTGGGCACACTCATCATTTGCCTGGGCTTTTGCTGCCCTCAATTTCCATGTGTGAATCTTGTGACAGGATATGACTGCATTTACTGAAATGCTTGCCTTTAACCATACTCCAGTGTCATCTTCTGCTATTGAATTTCCTTGAAACATTTGGTTATCGCTACAGTTTATGCCATTTGCTCCATGCCTATCTTGATTTTCATATATTTTGTAGTCTGCTTTCTCAATGAGAAGTGTTTCAACAGTGCTCCTAAGTTGACTCCAAAGTAGCATATGGGCTATTATGTTAAGCACGGTATACCTTCACCATGGTGGATTTATAGCTCTTCTTTGGGTCCTGCAAACACACAAATGCCTTCCTGTTGATCTTGTTAATTTTGCAGAAGAAACTATTTGAGCATGTCCAGTTAGTGTTGGGAATGTATTTTTAATACCTGTCTCAGAATTTTTTCTGTCTTCGCATCCTTTTCATAAAAGTCACATATTTTTCTTTGCTTTACTTACTTTGGTGATGGTGAAGTGCTCACTGGAGCCCAACCCCAGGGCCTTTGCATGATGGAGACTGCTCTACCACCAAGATAGATCCCTAGTTACAATTTTTCCCCTTTATATTCATTATTTTCTTCTCAGATTCACCATATAGCTGGATTTGAACTTACTATGATCCTCCTGCCTCAACCCCCACCAAGTGTTAGAATTACAGTCATGGGCCACCATTCTGTACATAAAGCTAAGTCTTCTAGCAAGTTTGAGTGAGGACACGAGGAATGTCCCGCTGTTACCTGTACATCCTGACTCGGCTTCTACTACTCTAATGTGATTACTTTCTTGGATTTTTAAAAACAAATTCTGCATAGCAATTTATATTACCAAAAGGAGCACTTCACTATCAAAGGATATATGTGTTTTTTTTTTTTTAAATCCCCTGGCATATATTACCAAAGCAAATAGGACTGTTTAAGGTTTACAGCATCTCATCTGCTTTGAAGATTATCACTTTAAAAGCTGTTTGCCTAGGCAGCATACATTTTCCCTTGCACAAAGTGAAGCTTTTTGAGGTTATTTGTGTGCACATCTTTTTTTTGTTTTTTGAGTTATTCTATTTTTGTGCTTTCTCATTTATTGGTGCCCTAGAATTTGCTTACTGGTTTATATGGCCCATTATAAAATACTATCCATTTGCTGAAAGTATTTTCCACTAAAATCTTTTAATTTGGGTTATATAATTATTTATGAGTTTGTGTGTTTGTCTGAGTGTATGTCATGTGTTGGGGTGCCTGTGGAGGTCAGAAGCCAGCATATGTGCTGGGGGAACTTGGGTCCTCCAGAAGAGCAATACAAACTCTTAGCCACTGAGCCATCTCTCCAGCCCCCTGAAATGTATCTTTCTGTTTTGGTTTGGGTGACCATGTAATAAAAAACAAGCTTTCTGTTTTTATTTTTTCTAAGATATCAACTTTCATTCTTTAAGGTTCTCTCTGTTCCTGTCTCTGTCTGTCTCATGCTGAGGGTAAAGACCAGGCTTTGTACATTTGAAGTAAAGACCCTACTACTGAGCTCCAGCTCTGCTCTTTTCCATTTTGAGTGTAGCGCTGTAACTTATTCTAATCTCAGACTCATGATCCCCCTGCCCTGTGTTTTCAAGGATGGGATCCGAGCTGGGATCACAAATGTCTACTGTCAATCTGGCTACCCTTTGACATTTATCATTTCTTCTAGAGCTCTGCTAAGTGTTTGATTCTATTTTCTTTTAAAGACTAAGGTGAAGATCCCTCAGACACTGGACACACTGAATCATCAGGCTGTCTATACTGGAGTCTGGTAATGGGCATCTTAAGTGAGGTCCCCAGAGGAAATGATGCTTGCTGAAGGTTGAAGTTTCTGCTGTGAATTATATTCTTTAAGATGTCTCCCAGATACAGCACCCCCCCCCCGCCGCCACACACACACACACACACACACACACACACACACACACACACACACACATAAGGCTCAGAACTAAGAAGCTGAGGGTTGTGAGTGTTGAAGGCCTTCTGCCCTTTTTCTTACCTGAATTTTCCAGAGTGTCACAAGGTCCTGCCAATTCATTCTTTCACATTCCTGCAATATACACCCCTTGTTTTTTTCCTATCACTCCAGAGTGGTGCTATTTTATATTGTGTCAGCAGTCTGCTCTCCATCTTCTTAACTTTCTCTACTATATATCAGTTTGTCTTTACCTGTATTTCCAGACCTTTTACCAGGTCTCAATGATTTGAACTTGAATTGTCCACCATGTCACAGACAGTGACCCCCAGGACAGTGTTCTCAAACCATAATAACAAATAACAACAGAAACGGCAACATAAAACAAGGCACATTTATTATCTTGTGTTAAATGGGTGGACAGGGCTGTATGCCCATAGGAGAGCCCAGAAGCCTTTTATACTCCCAGCAGCTTCTCACATTCCCCATGGCTCCTCCATCCTCAAAGCTGGCTGTCACCACCCTTTCTGCTTCTGCCTCCTCATATCATCTCCTGCCCTCACACCCCTCTCTCTTACCCTTGAGGTAACATTGGGCTCATCCTAGTAATAATCCACAATAGCCGTCCATATCAGTATCCTTCATTTAGTTCCCACCTATAAAGCCCCTTTCTGTGCAGGAATACTTCTGGGGAGTAGAAGTTCTCCTGTATCTTTGAGGACATCATCATTCTGTTCACTTCCAGCCATCTACTGGCCATCCCTATTTCTGCTGCTTCTCCTAAAAAAAAATTAGTGTTAGCCACACCCAAGCAGGTCCTGCAAAGGTCCACACACCCCTGTCTTTGCTAGTCCAAATGTCAATCGTCTGCCTGTGAGTTAAAAACAAAGCAGAACATTCAAATTCTTCAGTGCCAGGGCCTGTTTTCTAATCTCCCCACCCCTTGAAACTCCTGTTCTATTGAACATAGACATTTCTACTTGAACAATTAAAATTATATCGTAGCACAGTTAAAGCTTAGTTATCCCATATCTCCAGTTGGATTCCAGGTAGTCTGAAAGCTCACGACTACCCACACACACATGCTATAATTCCAGTTGTCTATTGTTGTGTCTCCCCCCATGTCTTACCCTTTGTATTTTCCACAGTGTTAATTGTCTGGAATATGGTATATTGGAGAACATCATATGTGATCTGATATGAATGTCTGTGTTACAGGAAATGTGGCCCCAGGTCCCTCTAATCCTGATTCCTTTGTATCTTCTAACTATGTTAGGATGAAGTAGAGGATGACCATCCCTTCCCCCAAACAAAAGAAGACTCTGTGCTGTTCTTTGTAACAAGGTGTCCCCTGTGGCTCAGGCACAGGCTCTTGTGATGGGTCAACCTTTAAGTATGTGAAGGGCTCAGCCCTGTGCCCCAGTCACCCCCACCCCTGCCAAGTAATTCATCACTTTCCATGGCCATGCTTGCAGAGCTGTGTTGTCCTGGGCCCCAGACTCATACATGACAAGAAACTTGCCCACACTGCAAACCTCTGAGCACCCTTTGTTTGTCATGCCCTCCCAGCTGTTTTCTGTCAGTTCCAGCCCACTCTGTTATTCAGAGTGTTTTCAGTGAAATGTGGGGCTGGTTCATTTTCAAATTAGCCATCCTCATCTTTTGTTTTTGCCTCCTTTGGGTTTGAGTCAAATATTGCATTCTCTTCTATTCAATTTAATGAAGTACACATTTCAGATGAAGCAGAAAACTGCTGTACAGAATCAAACTGAAGGGACCCTGAGAAAACTGGGGTGATAGTAGATGGGAAGGGTTATCTCTTGCCTCCTAAATGTCTCTACTTCTTTCGATACTTTTATTCCCCTCCTTTTTTTTATTCCTTCCCCTTGTAAAAGCATTTCTGATCCTCTCTGTAGAAAATAGTAGGTTTTTCTATCCACTTCATATTCTGGTGGGTCTTTTCTGTCTGTAATAAATTCTCAGTGAGTTCTAACAATGTAAAAAGGAAGGGAATGGCCACACACTGAAAAGGTGTGTGTGTGTGTGTGTGTGTGTGTGTGTCACTGTTCTCCAGTGCTTATCTACACACATCAGAAAGGTCCTTTGCCCGGATGCTGTGTAGTGGGACAGTTAATCATCAGATGAACTAGACAAGGAATATTTATCTTGGAAGCAGCTGAGCCCTACTGGAAACATATTGTCCTGGGCTTGTTTCGCATCTAAATTCTTGCTCACCTCCAAATGTGTCATGGTTATAGTCTTCGTTGATCAGCTCCCCCGGTACCCTAATGTAAACAAAAAGGGAAATTGTTTTCAGTGCTGTGTTGTCAAGATGCACAGGAAAAACCTGAGAGGAGACAGACAGATGGCGGAGCTTTTGGTGGGGTTAAAGTCAGGTTGGAAGGCTTGCACAGCTGTCCTGACTCCTCCTGAACCCTTTTTGAAACACTCCTGTGAGCTAGCTTCTCACCTCTTCCTCACTCACTATCTGCCCCTCAGAGCTGACTCTCCCAGTATTCCATTGCAGTGTAGTAAATCTCCTCAGATGCAAGCCTTCAAGTCACAGTTGTTACACAGAGTCTCCATGGGCCAGGAGTCAGTCTTGACTGTGATCAAGGACTGCCGTGGTGCGATCTTGTCCTAGGCTTAACTCCACATCTACACATGCCCAGGCAGACTTCTGCCTGAATCTGCAGAAGCGTTGTCTTGTAATGCTGACTGTTGATCAGAGGCAGCTCTTAGCTGCTAGAGGTCTCCTCAAGCCCTAGCCACTTCCTCAGAGCCATCAGTCTGCTAAGACCGAGGTACACAGACAGGTAATCATGAAAATGACTATCAGACTGTAGTCAGTGCTCCTAACCGCTGAGCCGTCTCTCCAGCCCCCGACAGTAGTCATAGGTTTTTCCCATACCTACATCGGAGGAGTGTGGTAGGTTGTATACACCCTTAGGCCAGTTTGTGCAGTCTACCCACTATAGCCCTTTTGCTGTGTTAGGACTTCATTCTCAATTTAATTTGATTTAGTTCTATGTCTGTAAATGCTGCTTACACAGTATTCAGACTCCTGGGTTTACAGAATTCTGTATATTTTCTCACACATTAACTCCACATAGACACTGAGAGGCATCTCTAGCTTAAACTCTTCAGCCTCAACAGCTGATTCCTTTCTGTTAGGAGTGTCTCAGGTTGTACACCATAGAACCTTGACTGCTTTCCTAAGCAAGTCAGAGATTTATCATTGTTATCCTTAGGAAACCTAAAGGCCAAGAGCCCAAGGGATGGAGCAAGCCTCAGTAGCCATTGTCCTAAAATTGTGACTTCAACTTTCTGATTATAATACAGTTGCAGCCACTCCAGGCCTTGCTTCATACTTCTAGCAGGAACAAGCCCTGCTGTCTTTCTGGGAATACAAGTCCTACCCAGAAGACTTTGCTGCACTTAATTATAACAGCTGTGTCACATGACCACAGTGATGATAAGGGAACTTAAGAAATCAAGGATTTTAGGTTTAACATGTTGAACTCTCAAGCATATTTCCCCCTATTCACAGGGGATTAAATATGGCTGACAATGGTTATAAATGCAAAACAGTAGCAAGTCACAGATGGGATTTTGTTCTTCCATGGATGTGATCAGACTGCTGTCCCAACAACACACAGCTTGTGCCTCTTGGTCAAAGGGGTCTGGTCTGGTTCCATCCATTTCATTGGCCATTTATGTAAAGAGTGGAAGAAGGAAAGGAAGGAAATGTTCCCTCTCTTTACAACCTCTAAGAGCTCTTCTTCAGATTGATTGACATCTTCTCTGCTTACCTCCCTTTGACCAGGATGCAGTCTCATCGTTTACACAGCTGTGGGTGGAAGTGGAGAGAGGGGTTTCTTCATTCACTGAAAACCAGCATTTGAATCCTGTAGCACCCAGAAACTGTGGATTTCGGGAATAAGCTAGTAGATTAGGCATTGTGATGGCTGATGGCCATTCTTGACTACATCTGGAATTAACTAAAACCCAAGTAGTAGAGTACAGTGCACTATGAGGACTTTTTCCTTAATTAAACCATTTGAAGTGGGAAGACCCACCATTAATCTGAATCTTTTGAGGTGAGAAATCCATCTTAAATCTGGACTGCACCTTTTTTGGTGACCGCTTACATAAAGGACATGGAGGCAGGAAGCTTTTGCTCTCTGCCTGCTCACCCTCTTACTGGCAAGTTCGTTCCTTCACTGGCATTAGAGCATGACCGACAGCCATTGTTGGGTCGGCTGGATCACAGCCATATTCATTCTATCAACTCTTTTCCTCTAGAGAACTCTAATACAGTCACTGAGCTCAAACCTGATGTTGGGACACTGTTCAGTAAATGACAGGCAGTTAATCAAAATAGCTGCCAGAGGAGGTCCAAACCTGAGGGCCTGCCCTAGAGCCATGTTGATCAGATGTACTTTGCATACCCTCAGCCCCCCATAGCAGCCCACATCCACTGCCAGCACACAGTCAGGCATTTTGACCTGTTTTTTTTTAACCCCGCCTCTGTTCCCCATGTTGTCTTTCTTGTTCATTGAACCCAGCATGTTCTCTCCAAAGTAAAGGTTAAGTCATGTCACTCTTTTGTTGAAATCATCAATTTATCTCTCATTATACCAATATCCAAATTCCTGTCATGGCCCACAAGACACTGAAGTCTATGGTGTTGCCTCCTCTGAGAGTCTGTCTCTCCTTGTTGGCTTTGAGCATGGAAGGCCTGACTCTCCCTTTCTGTTGCTGTCTCTGTCCTAATACTGCTCCTTGGGCTGCTTGCTCACCTGGCTTCCTTCAAATAGGACTGAGGTCATGCCTCTGACCCTGCCTCCTCACACAGGTCTTGTCCCTGCCACTACACCCCACCCCCAATTTCCAATGCTATAGCTTTCAGGTACTCCATTAACTTGTTTACTGTTGCTGTTCTGGCTAGTTTTAATGTCAACGTGACAGAATCTAGGGTCATCTGTGAGGAAGGAATCTTAGTTGAGAAAATACCTCCATATATTGGCCCATAGGCAAGTCCGTGGGGCATTTTTTGATTGATGATTGATGATGGAAGGGCCCATCTTACTGTGGGTGGTGGTGCCCTTGGCAGGTGGTTCTGGATGGTGTAAGAAAACAGGCTAAGCAATTTGTGAGAAGCAAGCCAGAAAGCAGCACTCTTTCATGGACCCTCCACTGGTTCCTGCTCCGGGTCCCTGCGATTAATTGTTTGGATGATGAACTATAAGCTGTAAGATGAAACAGAGCCTTCTCTCCTCAAGTTGTTTTTGGCCGTGGTGTTTATTATTATCATCCCAGCAACAGAACCCTAAGACAGCTGTTCTCCACTTGTCCCAGTGCCAAGGAGCATGAAGGAGGAGCCCAGTGACTGTTCACAGTCATCTCCTGGGGCCCTTTGCTGTCTCCAGAACTCCTTTCTCCACACTTGATCTTAGCCAAAAGATTGAGAAGTGATGAACTTCTTTTCTCTAGCCGACAGAAGAATAAATACATTTGAACAAATATAAGTCCTATCCAGTGCCCCTATGGTATCTTCTCTTTGGAATCAGACTTCCTCCGAGAGTCTCCAATGACCTCAGGCTCCAGCCAGGCTTACAGCTCTCCAGGCAGCCATGTCCAGGAGACTGTGTATTTCTCTTCCTACTAGTTCAGTTGTTAAGAAAGCAGACTGAGGCTTGTGATCACTTGTATCTGTATAGAGGAAGGAGGCAAACATGGGCTCAGCCATTGATGGGCTACTGTTTGAAATGCTCCTTTTTCATGGTGTACATAAGATTCAGTCTAGAGTGGTCACAGGTTTTCTTAAATGTAAAAAGAAATTTTTACATTTTATTGTGCTTTTTGGCTACACAGATTTGATTATGCATTTTCTCATGGATGAGACAATATTCTTTCTCTGCGTTTTGTAAAGAGGCCAAGTTAGTAGGTCTTCAAGATTTGAATTAAGGCAGTGGGGGTTTATTCTTTGTAGAGGTTACTTATGGCACAGAACTATAAATTTAATAGCTTTATTCTCTCAGGCTGCTTGAGGTTTCAAAGTTTAAAATCAGTTTAACCAGGCTAAAACTGAGTTGGTTAACAGAGCTGCAAACCGTTTAGAGGCCCTGGGCAGGTCCATTGCAGCTTCTAGAAGCCCTGAGCAAATAAATGCATTCAGGCTTCTCAAGGCTGCTGAGGCCATCATTGAAAGATAGCCACCTATTCAGGATTTTTTTTAATGACAAAATTTATTTACTTTTATATTTTTTGATTAAACCCAAGCAACTGTACATATTAAACAAGTGCTATACTGTTGAGTTACATTTCTGCTTTGACACAAAAATCTATATTTGTAGCCAAGGATACCCTTCAAATTGTGATCTTCCTGCCTTAGCCTCCTAAGAGCTGAGGTTATAGGTAGGAACCCCCATGCCTCATACTTTTTAAACTCTGACCTGTAACCTCTGCCCTCTTGTTAGGTCCTCATGGTTGCATTGAACCTACCCAGATAACCCAGGACAATCTCCTTGTTATTAAATCAATAATTTTCCCAAACTAGAAAAATCACTCCAGGTTTAGGACTTGGAACTTCTTGAAGATAGATATTATTTTGCATATCAAACCAGCTCTTAACATAAATTTGAATAGCTTTTTTAAAAAGTAAGTTTTTCTTTTATGTGTTTGAGTGTTTTGCTTGCATGCATGTCTGTGTACCAGTGTGTATCTGGTGCTTGAAGAGGTCAGAGGAAGGTGGCCAGCCCCGGGATTGGTGCTGGGAGTCAAGGAAGAACAGCTAAGTGGCCTTAACAACTGAGCCACCAGACGACGACGACGATGATGATGATGATGATGATTGTAGTGTTGTTCCTTAAAAGGGCTGCCTAGATGTTCTAACTCAGAACTGCCCTTCACTTTCCGCAAGTAGACCTTGCAGCTACTTTTCTGAATTTTTGGAAGGACTAGCCTTTGCTTGTATTTTAAAATTCACTTTATTTCAGAAATTTCAAGAACCTCTTCAAGTGTTGCACTCCTCCAGTTCATGTGGCATTTCTGGGGACAATGATCAGAAATGGCTGTACTTTCTTTTCTTATGTGAAAAGTATATGTGGAAAGACTTTTTGTTAGTTTTAGTTAGGAAACTAGATTTGAAAACTTGGGTTAATCTTGCTATGAAATAACTATCTTATTTTGCTTTCATTTTAGCTCAAGTAATAAACTAGTAATTATTCAGAAAAAAACAGTTTAAATCTGAAATACTCATGATAATAACTATCAAATATAAAACTCAATTGTCCCAAATCAGGACACCTCAGTAAAAATAATAATAATAATAATATAATAATAATAATAAATTTGTAAAAACTTTTTGGCATGTTTACTATGGTTTATTTTGCTTAGTTGGCTTTTCTTTCTTCCAAATGATTTTATTATAATTAATAGACATCTTTTTCCTTCTGTCTTGGAAGCTTAAGAAATGTATAAAGACTCCAGAAATCCCTTCTAAACACGTCAGGAACTGGGTCCCCAAAGTCTTGGAACAGCGGCGGCAAGGCCTGGAAACATATTTACAGGTAAGAGATGTTTAGATTTTCAATGTAATCTAAGTCACTGTCTCACTCTGTTGGCTCAGCATATAAAAGTGTGACACCAAATACCGGCCAATAGCTGGAGACTCCGAGATACAGGCTGTTTTCAGTTACAAATATGGGTATCAGGTGGTTCATTTAGCTTTTATTGGATTCCACTTCAAGTTGCTTATGCATTGGATAAGTGCAGATTTAGTGTCATTGAAAGAATGCTCTTGAAATGAACTGTCCATTCTTAAATTCATCTCTACAAATTACTTTGTGTGTTAAATGAAATAATTCTGTTTTCTCAGCCTTCGGGTTTCAGGGGCTAGAGTTCTGGGTAAAAATAAATCTTCAGTGGGGCAGGCTAAGATACATGTAAAACTTCACTGAAACTGTATAGATTTTGCCCCCTGAGTGCCAGCTTCTTTGAGAATTAGAATATATGTCTTGAGTATAACCTGTGGGTTGACAATTAGAATATATATCTAGAGCAGTGTTTCTCAACCTGTGGGTTGTGACCCCATGGGGCTGAATGACTCTTTCACAGAAGACCATCGGAGAAAACAGATATTTACATTACGATTTATAACAGTAGCAAAATTACAGTTAAAAAGTAATACGAAATAGTTTTATGGTTGAGGGCCACCACAGCATGAGGAACTGTATTAGAGTGTCACTGCATTAGGAAGGTTGAGAATCACTGCTCTAGACGGAATGCACGAGGAAGATCTCTCTATACGTTCTCCTTGAAGAACAAGCTGAACTGGGTGAGCTCAGAGGAAAGCCTCCTACCCACAAGTAACAGAGAAGGCAAAGGAGAGAGGAAGACACTGTCCACTTCTGAAGTTTACAAAACCCTCTGAAGTTTTAGATGTGACTATTGTATGGAGTCCTCATTAAGTGCATAGATGGGCAGGGCAGGTGCAGAGACAGACAGGCCCAAATGGTCAGACATGTACTACATTTAGTCCCATGTAAGAAGTGATATGTGGAGGTGAGCATAACTTGGTGAGGAAAGGAATCCTGCCTCAAAACAGAAGGATGTAAATATGTTGGGCATACCTATAATCCCAGCACTTTGGGATGCAGATATGTTGACGTATTCCTAGAGTCCCAACACTTTGGGATGCAGATGTGTTGATGTATACCTATAATCCCAGAAATTTGGGATGCAGATGTGTTGAGGCTTACCTATAATCCCAGCACTTTGGAGGTTTAGGCAAGAGAATCAGAAACTCAAGGCCAGCCTGGCCTGCATAGGGAGATCCCATCTCAAGAATCAAAACAAGACAGAAGAGCCAGACTTCATATAAAGGTTAAGAAGATCAATTCCTCTAAGGTTATTACATTAGAGAATTTGGCAGCATAGCCATGGACTTCCTTCATCATCCTGTGACTCCTTCAAGCTTTCTTAACTCTGGTGTATCTTACATGGGAGAAGCTGGGAGCTGTGGAGCTTGTGTGTCTGATCCCACACAGAGCTCTGATGGATGACTGGGTTTGAGAGCCTGGTGGCTGATGCCCAGTGATAAAGTGGAGGACACCTTCTTGGTGGAAAGGATGTGTCAGTTCTCAACCTTCTCTTGTGTCCTGGTCTTTACCCTGTTCAAGGAGGGAGGAAGAGGCAGGAGTTGAGATAGAGGATGCTTCTGGGCTTTGCTCTTGGGCTTCTGGGCTTTGGTAGAAGGATTCTTCACTGTGTCTCTCCCGGAGTGAGAGCCTAAAGGAAACTGGAATTGAAAATCCCAGGAATGTGTGTGGCCTTCTCTGAGATTCTATGAGTAGAGCTATCAGGATTCCGTAGCTTCAGGCAATACTTGAGAGCAAACCGAAAACCAGGAAAAGCAACCTAAAAAATTGTATGCAATGGGTAGAAGGCATGCTCTGTGTAATTAGATGGGCTAGGTAAACAATGCACTCGCATTTGTAGGCCAGATTTTCCACAGATATTGTGTATCTTCAGACTTTAGTTCTGAAGAAAGCTTTATTCCCCCTTCACCCCCCTCCATTGCATTTGACACATGACTTCCATTACTCCTCAGTGTAAACATTTTAAGTTGTTTGTGCTTCATATGTAAATATGTGGATAAAATCATCTGGCCCAGAGGGGAGCTTACACTGATGCTCAAATTAAGCTGAGAGTTTTCTATTCTCAGCAATGGGGCTTGAAAGATGTGGTTGAGGCCTGCTTCCCGCTATTTCAGATTCATGTTGGTGTCACTCAGTGACTTGAGGACCCAGAAGACTTCAGCAAGGGCCTTTTCTTCTCCCTTTGGCAGTGGGATAGAGGTGGTGATTGCTATGAGGTCCACAAGTGGTGGACAATTCTCGCTGTTTATGTCTTGACAGAAATCTTGTTTCTTCCACTGCCTACCTAACTTGAGGGAGAGTCCCATTCCTCCTCAGGACTTGGCTGAACCCCAGGGAGTAGCTGCCACCAGCACACCTCATCAGACGCCATCCCTCAAGTCAGCTCAGCCTGAGCTACAGTGCATGACCCTGACCTGGCCCATGGCCTGACCAAATACTACTGCCTCCAAGTGGTGCTCCCAAGGCCAAAGGGACCTAGATTACCCACTCCAGCTGATTTGCTGCCTGTCAGAGAACTTCATAGTCAACTCTGGCAGTCGTTTGTCTCTTGACAAGGTCAGGGCAGATGGCCCTTCTTTTCTTTTCCAGGAGGGCAACTGGTTACCTGTGGCTGCAGCCCCACATATTACCTCTGGTGGCCCATGCTGCTGTTTTAGATATGAGGAGGCTGAGATCAGAGAGCCTCTGAAACCTGCGTTACCTTCCCAAGTACATGTGTGAAAGGGCTCGGAGTGGAATTTTATTTTCCTATTGCCCAATATGGGCTCTTCTCATTATACACTGGTGATTTTCTGAATTAGGAAAAGAAAATTTACCATTAGTAGTTTTATATAGATATGTAATATAGGTACAGGGAAAAAACTTTATAGTGATCAATATTACAGTTTATCAAACTGATTATTCTCTGATTGGTTGACTGAATAATTGATTGATGAGTAATTTTTTTAAATTTTATGTGTGTGTGTGTGTGTGCATGAATGCACATGCACCCACTTGTCCAGATGTGTACTACATGTGCACAGGAGCCCACAAGATCAGAATATAGTGCTGGTCCCTTGAAACTGGACTTGCATGTCATTGTGAGTGGTCACATGGGTGTCAAATACCAATCCTAGGTCCTCTGCAAGATTAGCAAGTGCTCTTAACCCCGGGGGGCATCTCAATAACACTTTAAAAATAGTAAAGTGAATGTTTAAAATCCTAGCAAATAATGGTTCCTTTTTGTGTGTGTTTTGTTATCTGTCTTAAAGGGAAGACATTTGTTTGTTGTTTATGGTTTGAAGCAGCCTGGCTGGCCCATGCTAGTGTTGAACTCCTGGATACAAACCAGTTTGTTTTTTTAAACCTCAGCTGAGAACAGCTTATGAGACATCCTGGAAGCTATATTTAATGAAGAGTCTAACTTTAAAGATAGAGCTACCCATTTTCAAAATTAATTTTGTTCTGAATATTCAAAGAAGCAAAACCTTTCCTAATGTCTGTGTTTTTTACATTCTTTCCCGTTCTTTGTCCGGTCACTAATAGTCTGAAAGTGGGAGTCCAAGAAAGCCCCACACTTACCGTTAGTTTGATTGTTCTTTTGTTTAAAAGCGAATGACATGCTAACCTATAAGCCATAATTTAGAAATAGCATCATACAATTTAAATAATATAGCTCATTTAAAAATACAGGGACATAGGATAGCCTAAAAAAAATATATTTTAAAGAAACCTACCATCCCTCCTGCACATTTGTAATGGTAGGTTTCTTTAAAATATTTTGCAGTGTATTTGAAAAAGCCACCTTGTACTGGGCCTCTGTCTGTTGTTCCATTCCTTCAGGAGGCCGAGGCAGGAGCATCACTTAAGCATCACTTACATCTAGGAGTTCAAGATGAGCTTGGGGAACATAGCTAGAACCGGGAGAGAAGAGGGGCTCAATGAGAGAGGGAGAGGAAGGAAGCTACACATTTCAGATAAGGATGTCACATCTTCACGGGGTGGGGGATGAACTGAGCATATCAAACAGAAGCAGCATAAAAGGCTGACCTGGCGGCAGTAATGGCGGCACTCTGTCTAGAGAACGTGGCTTTGGGTTTGGGTGGACTTTTTTTGGGGGGAGGGGCTGGTGACCTTTTAGCTTTATGTGAAGCCAAAGGATTCATTCCTCAGGTCCTGATGTTCTAGAAGTTTCCTCCTCTTCCCTGAGCCCTTCTTAACCTTACGCTTGTTTTATAAACACATCCTGTTTTCAGTTGAATTATGTGGAATGAATAAGGAAAAATACATTCCTATTTTCTTGGAATTGGAAATCTATTTGTTGATTTTTTTAAAAATGTATTATTATTAATTTATTTTAGTATATAGGTGCTTTGCCTGCATGTACGTCTGTACATCACTTTTGTGCCTGATACCTTCAGAGGCCAGAAGAGGGCACCAGATCCCCTGGGACTGGAGTTAGAGACAGATGTGAGCCACCTCGGGAGTGCTGAGAATTGAACCTGGGTCCCCTAGAAAAGCAGCAGCAGCGCTCTGAACTGCTGAGCCATTTTGTGTGTGTGTGTGTGTGTGTGTGTGTGTGGCCTGGGGCCTTGTCCTTGTCTCCACTTGAGTTTGAATACCTCACTGAAGACTCCAGGCCTGCAGCTCACCATAACTTCCGCTGCCACTGCCTCATACTGTGGAAGGTCTGGGATTGCAGAAATGCAGCACTATGCTCAGCTTTTACACAGGTTCTGGAGATCCAGGTCTGATGCCATACTCGCACAGAGAGCGCTTTTATCCATTAAACCCGTCTTCAGGGCTGAGGTGCTTTGAAAGAAAATGGGAGGGGCACTCTTAGGAGGGATGACCTTGTTAGAATAGTTGCAGCCTTATGTATGGAGTGTGTCACTGTGGCTTTCTCTGGTTCGTTTAGTATATTGTTTTAATCTTGGTGTTCCGCAGTCTTACTGCAGAACTCTGTTGCTGCACTTAGCTCTCTTCTAAAGTTGATGCCTGTAAATTACATGTAGTTTTGTGCTTGTATTGGGGACGGAAGCTAGCCTCCTGTGCTGTGCTCCGCCGCTGAGCACCATCATTGCCCCCACAGAACTGGGGACGCAAGTATCATTTCTTTAAATGGGTTCCATTTTCTTTTTCATTTTCTATCTTGAATCCTTTAATTTGAAACTGACATCTCTCCAGGTTTAAGTTGATGATCTGTGTCTGCTGTTCTTCCTCATGATTCCATTTCCTCCCTTGTATGTACACATGATTTTTAAATTTTGTATGTTTGACCAAGAGATCAGGTTCTTTAGATTTCCCCCCCCCCCAGGAAGCTTTAATGCCATAGTTGAACTGCATTTACAGATGCTACAATCACCTGAGAACACTGTCAGCTGAGTCTTTTTAGCTTAAGATAAAAAAAATGATGATGTCTCATAAAATCATCATCTCTTTTTAACTGAAGAAAAAGTTTCATTTCCTTACTTTGCCCACTTTAAGATTTTATTTAATAATGTTTGCCTCTCAGGTTAAAATTTCAAGCGAGCCCTTAGGCTACCCATGAAATGGTTGTGCATCAGGTAAGGAGTGTGGGAGGGTGGTGGTTGTGCAGGGCTGTCCACCAGAGGCCGCTTGATGCGGGGAGTGCATTTTAACCCATATTATAAGAACACTATTTGAAATACTGGCACTCACGTGGTATGAGCCAAGCTGGTTGTCCCATGGAGACTGCATCATGACCTAAACATTTTAGCCTTGATGTTGGGGCGTTCATTAATAACTCTTTCCATCCTGAGCATTTAGAGCGCAGGTTCCTCCAGAATAAGCCTGCACCACACCAGGGCATTCCTCTTCTGCCCCTTAGCTTTCCTTTCCCTAAGTCCCTTCATTATCCCAAGGAAAGGATCCTGTGGTGAGTGAATCTCCTTCTCATTAAGCAGAAACACTACTTCTGAAATTCTGGGATGGGGGAGGGTTAATATGGAAATTGTTGTCAGATACTACACTGATGTTGTGATCACCTGTTAGATAATGAAATTGCTGGAACAGGTCAGCCTGCTTCAGAGGAGTGCAGTCGGCAGTATTCCCGGAGTTGCTCTGCCATTTCCCCTGCAGGGTTCTCCAACACACTAGTGCATTTCCTGCTCTGGTACAAATATGCCCTGGCCACTTCCTCCACACCAGACTGCTCCTGGGGATTTGCTTCTCATCAGCCATTTACAAACTTGACATTTGGCCCTTGAGTGACCAGGAATATCTATTTTATGGCTGTGAGCCATTTATAGGTGTATAGTTTCACCTTTTCCTGATTGTTTTAAAGCAGTGCTATCGATGAATGTTCTTTCTCTGAGTCTTGTACAGCATTCTAAGTTTTATTTGTTTAAAACCTTCTGGGAATGGTAGAGTAATCCCAAGAGAGGTGAGCGGAAACAAATAAATCTAACTGAATTGTGATTGGTTCTTTGATGAACCACTTCCTAGACAGTGGCTCCTACCTTCATCTTGGCAAAAAGACAGAACAGCTAAGTTGCCAAAGTTGCTAGGATTTTGAGTATTCAGAGCTTCAAAGATTGAGAACATGCTTAAGGTTTAGAAGTTAGTTTTACTTCTTCAAGGAGTTTTCTCATTATCAATCTTACAATAGATATTCATGGTAGTTAAAAAAAAACATGTCTTATAGAAAATAGTTTTATGTGCATCTCTCTCTTGATCATCTAACTGGCTGAGGATCAGTTGATTTTTTTTTTAATCCATGCCTAACAAGGTAAAGGCCTTAATGCAGCAGAGCGAAGTTTCCATATGTTAGGGGGCCCTGCTCTGTCACTGTCAGTATCCAGGTCTTCACAGCTCCCCATGTCATAATGTCCGGTTTCCTTCATAGACCAAGCAGTGATTTATAATAGCAGATCCAGTTCTTTCCAAGGATTTCTTTTAAACTGAAAATGAAGTAGAGAATAAGATCTTATTCACAGCAAGAAGGCGGTGGCCACCCAAGCTTAGTGACCTAAGTTTGCATCCCCCAACCCACATAAAAACTAAGAAGGGAAAACTCACTTTACAAGATTGCCCTCACTTTCACATACAGGCTGTGGCTCACATGCCCTCCCATTGCCCCACATTATACACTACAAAAAAAAAATGGTTTTAAACCTCATTGCAGGAAAAGGTATTATTGGTAGAAGAGAAGCTGTAGCCTGAACCTCATAAAACCACCTTAGCAGCCTGTGAAGTAGCAGGGCCTATGAAGATCCTGCTTAAAGCAGCAGACGCACTGTTCTTTGTTCTGGTTAACTGGGAAACACTGTGTTAAATAATATTAATGGCTGGGATTGTCAGTACTTAACAGTGCCTTCCTTGTACAAGTGATTTTATTGATCGATACAGACTCAATGTAACCGGGCAGATTATTTTTACTGATTTTATCGAAACCTTGACCAAGTTTGTTAGTGCACCACGTATCTTTAAATAGATCCAGATGATGATGTAGATTAAGAAAAGCAAACCGCCATCCATCTCTTTTTGATCTGTTAATAACTTAAATCCATCATTGCTAGCAAGTGTTTTCAGATTCCGTTGTGTATTCATGTTTCTGTTGTGTCTGGGAAGACTCCTGTAACCTTGTTTCCATGGTTGGTTTTTCAGACAGCCTTGCCCTAACCACTGATCTAGAATTTAACAGATAAGCATGTCAGCATAATTGGAATGGTGGACAAACTATAAAAAGGAAGTGATTCTTTAGTCTTTTTTTTTTTTTTAATTTCATCGTGGTAGGCAATCTCTACATAGACCTGTGGATCCTTAAATTTATAGTGGTTCTATTGGACATTTTTGTGTTGAGCTAGACAATTTACAAAGTCTAGACCTATATTCTTCTAGATATATTAGTTCTTTTCATATTTTAAAGGTTTGCAAGTGAACCACAGAGAACTGTGGTGTCTAATTTCATATGTTAATTTTTTCAATGATTTTTATTAATTTAAAAATGATACACATGACACTTAAAGTCATTTTTAGTTTGTAGCAGTGATTAAAATCTCTAAAACTAATCATGTATATTATTTTTAAAGATACAAAATATATACAATTAGACCTTTCAAGACAATTAGACCATTATTTATGCACGCATGCATGAATACATATATGAACTGCTAAATCTTGAAACCAGGTCTTCACACATGCCAGACATTGAACTATACCTTCAACTCTGAAGACGTATTTAAAATTTTTAGATGATGCATTCTTTCCCACCTTGGATAAACAAGGCTAGTACAGGCCAGCCTACAGAACTGTGGATAAAGAACCTTCAGAGATAGAGACCATGGAGGGCACTAATAATGATGTTCTGAAGCTTTGGGTATCTCAAAGAATGTTTATGGTCTTATGCAGAGATTTATGTGGGCATAGAGGCTGTTTGGAAAAAAAATAAAGTCCAGTGACTTGGTGCTCTAGAGTATATGAGGTCCTAAAATTAAAACTTGGGGGAATTGTCTAATGTTGACCATCCGTTGGCCAAATACATACTTAATTTTGAAAAAAATCCTCAGTAATAATGTGTTAAGTTCTGCCTCCTAACCAGAGCTCTGTACTGGTAAGACAAATATTTGAGGTTCGGTTCTCTGGACTACTTATGCTGTCTGGAATGCTATGGCTTTGAGGTATTGCTACACAAAGGGATGATGGGAAGTAACTTTCCGCAGTGACATGTAGAAGAGCCCATTCAAAGCCTCCTTTCAACACAGATTGTTAGTGATGTCAGTACACACACCTCAGGAGAAGGTAGGGAGGGCTGTGTGTGGCCTTTTCTTTGTATACAGATTTCTGTTAAGAAGCAGATGGCTTTTCTAATAGAAGTATGCTATCCTGAGGGAACAGTGTATTTCTGTGGGGATTTGTCTTTACAGAGTTGTGATCTCTCATTGCTGTTCAGTGAAGATTTTAGGAAGCTGGACATCATTCTTGAGCTTCCTTAGATTAATATTTTGTTAGGTTGATGAGATGGAATCATGTGGGTTTTTAAAAGTTATTTTTATTTTTAGTTTTAGTTGTGTATGTGTGTGTGCGCGCGTGTGTCTTTTTGTATGTTAGTGCATGTGTAAGTGCTCTAAGGCCAGAAGAGGCTGTTGGATACTGTCCTGACTAGTATTTTTGTTTGATTTAGTTTTAGTTTTTTGTCATTTTGATATAAGCTGTGATCATGGGTGTTGGAGAAGGAACCTAAATTGAAAAAAAAAATGCCTCCATCAGATTGGCCTGTGAGCAAACCTGTGGGCATGCTCTTGATTGATGATTGATGTGGAAGGACCCAGTCCACTGTGGGTTATTCTACCCCTGGGCCCATAGTCCTGGGGTATATGAGAGCAAACTGAGTAAATCATGTAAAGAAAGCCGACAAGCAACATTTCTCCATGGCTCTGCTTCAGTACCTGCCTCCAGGTTCTTTCCATGTTTTCCTTTAATGCTGGATTCCAACTGTATGCTGAAACAAACAAACCTTCCCCTCCTTGGGTTGCTTCTGGTAGTTGTGGTTTTCACAGCTATAGAAAACCTCTCTGAGCCAGGAACTGCAGTTACAGGTAGTCATGAGCTGTCCAGACTGGTGCTGTGAATAGAAGAACAGTGCTGTTGTTGACCACTGAGCCATCTCCACTGAGCCCTGGAATCATGTGTTCTAAAGAATGAGGTTTTGTGGTGAGGTGGCTTTTAGCTTGACCGTTACAGCTCAGTCAAAGAACACAACTTACCTCCTTCCTTCACAGACATAAATTCTTACACACAAATGTATTTTAATAACATATTTTCTAATTTTTATGACTATATAGATTATACATATGTTCATATTTGAAAGCTATGAAACAAAACACAAAAAACTTTCTGTAGTTAATCTTAGTCCAGTGCTTCTGAACCAGGAGCAGTTTTTTCTTATAAGAGCATGTAACAGTGTGCAGTGATGCTTTTGATTTTCAGAGCTGGGAGTTGGGTGGTACCTGTGTCTAACAGGGTGAAGGGTACTGTGACACACCCTACAGTATACAACAGAGCCCCACCAATAAACAGATATTTGGTCCAAAATGTCACTAATGGCAAGATTAAGAAACCTTGACCTACACCTTCAAAACTGCACCTCATGCTAGTCTGCAACTCACTATGCAGGCCAGGCTGGCTTTAGATGGCAGTGGTCTTCCTGCCCCTCCCACCAAGTTCTGAGATTATAGAATTGCATCATCATATCTGGCTTGTTATTCATATTTATAAATACTTATTATGTCATCCTTTATTATTTATAAACTCCTCTATCAATTAAAAATATCAAAAAACATTTACCCTGTACCAAATTTTCTTTTAAAAGTCTCAACTTTTTATTATGAAAATTTTAATATATAAAAAAGCATTAAAGTAATATAAATTTCCAAGTTGCCATTATCTAACAACAACAATTTTCAACTCAAAAGAGATTCTATCTTTTCTCACACTTTTCTCCTCATAATATTTTGAAGAAACTCCCCCAATATATTTTCAGCTATACATATTTCACTTTGGATCCATAATAGATAAAACAATTTTAATAACTAATAACTACTGTATCATATCTCGTCCCATAGCTATATTGAACTTTAGGAGCCATTTTTTTTTGTGGGGGGGATGAATTGTTTCTAATTTACCCTTACAATGTCTTGTTTGTTTCTTCTTCTTGTATTCTTCCCAAAGAAAGCAGCCCTTGTTCTACAGGTGAAATAGAATGTGCCCAAACTAAGCAAGCAAGAATGAACACAAGATCCTTAATTTCATTAAACGTTGGGTAACTGGTAAAGATTAATGTACATATCTCTTGCTAATTCTTTCCAATTACTTGGTTCATATAAATTCCCAAGCCTGGTTAATTATGCTGAAGCCAGGTCGTAATTCTGAACTGTGTTCTGACAACAGGGAATTTTCCTGGTGTAACCTTGCCCTCCCTCACAGGCTCTGGGCAGATTAGGCACTCAGCCCTGAGTCCATTCATTTTCTGCTCAGGCCTAATTGCTGCCGACTGGCTGCCACAGGTACCTGGATAGCCGTGTTCAAAGAGGCAGGGACTTCTGAGAACAAATAAGGAAAGATTAATTGTTTGTTTTGTTCCCTCCCAAGAGAAATGTGGGTGCTTAATCAAGAAAAATAATTTCTTCTGTTGATTTGGCTTATTTGGAGAAAAGATAATTGTGTAAAGGTAGGGTGCCGAGCGATGCCATGTAGAAGAGGTATTGCCACTTACCTACACAAGAGACACAGAAGGGGGAAATGAATGCGGGATACTGACGAAATGGATGCGGATGGCTCGCATTCCTCATGGTAAGTAATCTGGCTGTTGGGCTCTTATTTGTACTGATAGCCCTCGCTAGTATTGTCATTTGTTTTGTCTGGATCTTCGGAAATCTAATCAAGGAGACAATAGCGTAAAAAAAAAAATCAACAACACTTTTCCAAATTGTTCTTAATTGCTTAGAGTACAAAGTGAGCTAAATGCTGTGATGTTTCCAATTAAAGAAGCTGTTCCCACCAAGCGCTATTAAATCCATCTTTCCCAATCTGATAAATAAGCTATCAAAGAGCAGAGCAGATTAATTGAGTGTAGTTAGTCCCTGATTTCTCATAACAGTGAATGTGAACCTGTGCTATTAATGAATCTGGCACATTTTGGCATGGTAACTGTATCACTTGTACCGCTGTGTACCTCTGCTACTAGAGGAAGAAACTCATTAAACAGTATCCTGTTGCTTACAATTTTTAGCGACCCCCCCCCCAGTTCTGTTTATTTGAGGATGTTTGATAACACTCCGAATCAAAGTTGGAATCTGTGTCTGGATAGGAGAAAAGAATGGAATTAACAGTAGTATGCCTTGTCAGTGTGACTGGAAGGCATAGATCGGTACACACGGGATTGTGTAGAGTGGTCAGGAGTTCAAATCTGTGAAATGTCAGTAGGAAATGATTATAGACTGTGGTCATTCAGCTCAGCTGTAGCCACTCAGCTCTACTTCCCTAATAGGAAAGTTGCCATTGATGACAGCAGAGGGACTGTGGTGCGATGATACCATATCTATAAAGGCAGCGGTAGCCAGATTTGACCAAGATATAGTCAACTCTTGGACTGATGACTGGCCATAGATGGTATGGAGGCAGTACTGTGTGTGTCCAGAGGTTGACAGACCAGAATGAAGCCATTCCAGAGATCCATGTATGTTCAGAACTTCAGGCTTCCCAACTCTGTGTACATACATTGTTACTTAACTCCCCTGAGCACTGGTCACTATGGCAAAGTTGTTGCTGATTATTCAGTGTGGCCAGCATACACACATCTGGCAGCTCCTTAAATATCTTACTACATATTGGCCATTTTTCCTCATATCTAGGTGGTATTTACCATGAGTATCTTAGCCATGTTTTCTCCAAATACCACAATATTCCTGTGAATCTGGGAAGTCACAGGGATTAATGCCTAATATTAATTATTTAGCCATGAAAAATAAATTAGAAAAATTTTAAGAAAAAATGATATCCTAAAATTTGGAGGCAAATGGATGGATTTGGAGAATATCCTCCTGAGCGAGGTTTCACGAACCCAGAAAAATAAGCAGGTGCTGTACTCACTCATTAGTGGACTCTAAACAAACAAGAAAAAAGCAAAGCATGTCCAAGCTGCAAACCACAACCACAGAACAGCTTGGGTTCTGAAGAAAAGTCAGTTTTGAAAGCATACTATATCTGGAATAACTACACATTTCAGACATAAAACTCATTTAATTACATGTTTTAATGTTGTTCCCTTTGAGATAGTCATGAGGAAGACAGAAGTCTTGTTAATATTTGTTGCTTTTACAAGACCCAAGCCAGTAACAGAAATGTCAGCAACAAAAGCGACATGGCTGTGCAGTATCGGAGCATTTGCACTGGTGACCATCTACATACAGCAGTGAAAACACAGGTGCTTCTGGAATGTAATTTGGAAAAATATTATGTCTATAAATTATGCTATCACTTGTTTTTAAATAATATGTTTAAATCATTTAAAGAAAAGAAAAAGAAAAAATTTTTTTTTCAGGAACCATCTGAGCAATTCAGTTAAAACCTTGATTCACAACACTGTTTTGGACCTAGACGAGGCAGAATATTTAGATGGAGAGAATGTTGTGACCAGAAAGTTCTGATGACATCTGTCTATTCATTTGCTCATTTCTTAATTCACAAATTAACTTTTTAAAAAAATTATTTATTTATTATGTATACAGTGTTTTGCCTGCATATAAGAAGAGGGCACCAGATCTTATTATAGATGGTTGTGAGTCACCATGTAGTTGCTGGGAATTGAACTCAGGACCTCTGGAAAAGCAGCCAGTGATCTTAACCTCTGAGCTGTCTCCTCAGACCCCAAATTAACTTCTCTTATGAGTGGTTCTAGGCCTAGCTTCTGCCATGTGCCTCAGTTTACTTTCTCCCCTCCCTTACCACCAGGCTGGCTGCATAATGCTGCCTAACCGCTAGCAATTTGGTTTAAAATATTTATTTTTATTTCTTATGTGTGTGACTGTTTGCCTATGTGTGCACCACATGCACACCAGGTGCCCCGAGATACCAGAAGACAGCAGCAGATCCCTTAGAAATGGAGTTATTACAGTTACGAATCACCATGTGGGTGTTGGGATCCAGGCTTCCTGTACGAGGGCAGCCAATGCTCTTAAGTTGTGAGCTGGCTCCTCAGCTCCCATTTTGTTTATATGTGCTAAGGTGCAAGTGAGATGCTAGACTTTCTTCATAGGACTGCAGAATAGGGACCGGCCTCAAATCCTTCTGAACACGCAGACCCTGGCAGTTGAAGAGCTGTTGCAAGCAATCTCATAGGGAGGAACAGTCCCTATGGCACCCACTGTGGGCATTCTAAATAGAGCACTGCAGCCTGTGTCGGGTGAAGGAGGTTGTTAAGTAAAGTTTAATGATACTAGTTTTCACACTGGCATAAAATGGGTGTCCCCATAATCCTCACCTGAAGGTATGTGGCATTCCAACAGTCTTTCCAGGAAAAACTGGATTGATTAAAAAGCACACACTGTTACATCTTGGGAAGCTACCCCTATAGGGTACCGATGTTGCTCAGCCTCCCTATTGGAAGCCTTCCTTCACCTGACCCAACAGAGGAAGGCGAGAGGAAAGCATGCGACTTCTGAAGTGTTTGAACCTCAGCACATCTTGAACATGATGCTTGAGAAAGTTGCGTTTGTTATGGAGTCCTGTTGCCATAACAACATGTATAGCCTTCTGTCTCCCTGAAACCCTGAAGCGGGACTTTGGACCTACTCAGAAATCTTTCATAGGAAGAATTTCAATTGGCCTTTTACCAAAACTTTATTAAAAGCAGGCATTCTCCAGTTGTTGTATAATTGTATGATGTCAAGAAAGAAGAGTTTCCTTGCCAGAAACTCAGCAGAAGATCTTTGCATTGTTGGTGAATGAAACTGGGGAAAAAAAAGAAAAGGACAAAAAAAGCATAGCAATTTAGTAAGAGCAGCTGTGGGCTACTTATCTTTAGGGTAATATTTTCATAATGGCAGCTGTTAAAACCAAATATGCATGAATTATGTTGAATATTTGCGCATTCTTGAATGCGATGAACAGTCACTCTGTTCCAGTAACAGAGCATGGCAGGCACAGGACTCTGAGGCTAACACATCAAGATTCTCTCACTTTAAAACAAGAATGGAAGAGACCTTTAGATTACTAGTCAGTACCACAAAGTGGATCCTGTATTGAATTGCATCTTTACATTTAGAAGCTTTCTTTTCAGACAGGGTGTTACCATGTCCTGAGGAATTTCCAAGCCTCCTTTCTCACCCCTAGAGAATCAGGATTACAGGTGTGATTGATTATATTATCTATAGTCTTATACTTAGATTTAGAACTTTTTATTTAGACAAAAGGGGGAGATCTAGCAGGTTCAGCTACTTTTGAGCAAGACCTAGGCATGGCTTTGAAGTTTAAGGACCCCTGTATGGGTGTAGCCAGCCCCTTTTGAGGTCCAGTGGTTCACTGCCTGCCCCTCCTGTTTGTTCCTGTGCTCTCAGAGAGCAGATTGCTGACGCTGTCACATGAAAAATTTCAACCCTTCCAAAATTCCTCCAAAGTTCAATCTTATATCAATAAGCATTTATATAACCCCTTAATAAATATTAATCCTTTTATATAACCATTGCCAATAAATAATATCTACAGTACATACCCAGCTAAAAAATATGGTACGGCTGTATTTTATATGATACAAAAATGATATAGTAATACTTTAATGTCAGCTCTAAGTGAATAAATTTGTATCTACTGGGTTTTGTATTTACATTTAGGGAGCATTGGTCAAGGGGTGCTCAAAAGCTGAATGAAGTACCCTGTCTCAGCCATTCCAATAGATCTTAAGTAAATAAAGTAGTGTGGTGGTGGTGTGATTTTAATAGAGTCAGGGTTAGAGAGATGACTCAGATGTTAAGAGCACTCACTTGGTGCTGTTGCAGAGGACCCAGGTTCAGTTCCCAGCACCCAAATGGCCACTTACAGCATTTGTAACTCTAGTTCCAAAGGATCCTATGCTCTCTTCTGGTCCCCATGGGCACTGCAAGCACATGGAGTCCATGTATATACACACAGGCAAAAATACTCATTCACATAAAATAAAAACAAATAGAATTTTAAAAAATAATAAAACAATAGATAAGGCTTCCTGTACTACTTACTATTTATTCAAGCACTCTGTTTTTAGGATAATTATTTTACCACGTAGCTCTGCCTGGTTTGAAACTTGCTATGTAGACCAGACTGGTCTTGAACTCAGAGGTCCTTCTGCCTCTGCTTTCTAAGTACTGGGATTAAAAGTTTGCACCATCATACCCAGCCTCAGTGAATATAGGTGATTATCATTGCTGCTGTTTCCAGAGAGCTTTTCTGAAAATACATTCACAGATAATCAGCTTTCTTGTTTTATCCTCCTATGCCTGGGCAGGTGAAGTGAGGTGGTTATATCAGAGCAGTGTGATATGGTGTTGCAGAACTGATCAGCTTTCTCTGGTGTTATTAGAACCACTCATTAGAAACTAACTCTGGGCACTTCAGGCCTCACTGAGATGTTCTGTATACTCCATCCACACTGGTAATCAGATCCAGCCTCCTCCAGCCAAGGCTGCTACTCCCTGGGCTTGCTTATATCAGATGTTCTTGTTCTCTGTCTCATCACCTCCTTGTTGAAAAGCTCTACAGGCTTCTCTTGTGCTATTTTGGAAGAATATGGACACCCTTCTTAAGTCCCTTTATGAGAACATTATTTTCACTTAAAACAGTCCTGTGCCTATGTCCTGGGAGCTATTTGTGGCCAGTCCAAAATATGTTCTGGTTTGTTGTCTCTGCATCCATTCCTGATGATTAGTGCTTTGGTTTTTTTTGTTTGTTTGTTTTTCATTTTTGTTTTTTTCCAGAGTCTTACTGGTATTTTCCTCTTTGACTCAGGCTATTCTGGTTCATACTCACAGTCTGAATTCCTAACCTATTTCAGCTTTATATCTGGGAATGTCATCTACCTGCCACAACACATGAATGACTCCGTGTCAAGTGCCAATTTGAGATACTCTTTGTCCACACGTTCTTGTGATTCCATGTCAGCCCTGCTGCCTTACCGTTCATGCGTCAGCCTGGGTGTTTATCATGTCCTGCATGTCTGCATCCCTTTCCTACTTCTGCTTATGAAAGCATCCCCTCAGGCTCACCTCTAGTTTCTTTAATGAGATCCTTGAATCTTCCCATCCAGAAGTTATGGTCTTCAATTCTAATGCACTTCAGTCGACCATTAACCCATTATATTTTGCCTTCTGCAAGCATTCTTAAAGTATTGGACTTATTTTCCATCTACACATCCCATGTGCCATCCATGTAGGCTCCTTCCAGAGTCTGTAACCTTAGCTCACCCCCTCATGATTGCTGACCTAACATTGCCCAGTAGTTGGGCTTTGTGTATTTACTTTTAGATTTATTTTGTGTTTAGGTGTGTTTTGTCTGCATGTACTTACACCACTTACGGGCCGCCTGTGCCTGCAGAAGTCGGAAGAGGACATCAAATCGCCTGCACCTAGAGTTACAGATGGTTGTGAGCCATCATCTGAATGCTGGGAACCTTGGTCTCACAAGAGCATCCATCAACTGCCAAACCAACGCTCCAGTCCCCCAAAACATGATTTTTAAAATTCTCTATAGCCAAAAGAAATCAAAACTACTATAGATTCAAATCAATCATCAAACAAATCATCTGAAAATCTGTTTGCAATAAATATGACAGAGATCTTGATTGCCAGGATAAAAAGAGCTTTCATAATCGTGTGAAGAAAATTGAAAAAATTCATTTATTCAAAAAATAACAATAAATAGAGCCAATGAGATGATACTTGCCACCAACCTGGCCACCTGAGTTTGATCCCCACAAGGCACATACAGAAATAAGGCAAGAACTGACTTCACAGGATTATCTTCTGACCTCCATGCACATATTGTGGTGCATGTGTCCCCCTACACACATTCTGCATATACAGACGACAACAATTTTTAAAAAATTACAAATGTTAATAAATCAGGAGAAAAGACAATTTTGTAATTAATCAGAATGTGGCCAGCCAAAACAACACATTCACTTTTACATCTACAGAGGTTGAAAGAAAACATCTGTGCTTGTTATTATTGGTAAAGGCTGTGAAGGAACAAGCATTCCCTTAAGCCTCCATAGTGCATGCAAATTGCAAGACTCTTTTGGGGAAGCAGTTTGGCAATTCCCTCTATGAGTCTATCATACAGTTATTCTTATATGATTTGGTTTCATGGTATGAAAGGCATTTTCATTATAATATATTGTAAAAAAAAAAAAAAAAAAAAAAAAAAGTCCAGTGAGAAGGGGATTGGTTAAAAATCTCTATTCAATAAAAACATTAATAAAATATTCCATAGCAGCTCACAAGATTACTGTAAATCTATGTGTTCTGAGAGAAAAAGCTGATCAACCCCTATGGACTGATTCAGAAATAAATATGAAAGTTCTCTAGGGACAGGCTTCCAGCAGTAATGCTTTCTCTTGTGATTGGTGGCATTTACAGTTCACCGCTCTATGAATACCAGAATTCAGGAGGATCATGAAGTCAGTCAGAGCCATAGAAAATAGATTTTTAAAAATTCTTTTAGTAGTTGGAGTCTTTTAAAGTATAAGTTCCATATTATTTTGTTTTCAAAAACACAGCTTCTTACTGTTAGTTTTTCTTCTGGGTGAGACAAGTTGCATGAGGTTCATAATGCTGTATCATCGCTGCCGAAAAAAGAAGCTCATGCTAAAGCTTGGGATGGAAGTCAGTTCTCCAGATTTGTTTTTGTTTGTTTTTCCTTGGCACACAAGGATGCTGAGCAGCCCCGGTCAAGTCCTGCCAGCCCTTTATACCAGTAATTGCATTGTTCCGTGTCTTTATCAAGGGCTCCTTTGCCAATAGGTTCGGGAAGGGACAAGTGTCAGGGAAGAGAAGGCAGAGTGAAGTGTCTGTGATTTGAGCAGAGATTACACTGCTCAGGGCACTCCACAAAAACTTGTCAGTTTGCCTCCCAAATAAATGCCTAAGGGGCATAAGACACAGAGCACGGTGACCCCGGGAAGAAAAATCAATTGCAATTCATATTTCATACGTCCGTAACTGCTCTGGAAATCATGGCTGCCATTTGTGTGCAGGGCTATATTCCCCCTCCCTCTGGTCTCTCTCTGCTTCCTTCTACTGACTGTATCTCACAATCTATGCTTTACAGTGAGGCAGATTTGCAATTTCTTTTCTTGCCCACATCACCATTCTTATTTACCAGTGCCCTGCACTGGATCTGACCAGTGCATGGAACATTGACAGGTATTGACCATAGTTATTTTGCTTTGAGATTCTTGAAGGCTTGGGCCCTGTGTACTTATGTTTTGCTGTGAAGTGAGGTGGATGTGTGCAGGGACCCATTCTTCTCTGAGACTGTTACTCCATAGGGATTTCGTCATCAAATGTGGATTTTTATCTGTGGCTGTGGTTTTAAAAGCTTTCTTGTCAGGATAAGGGGCTCTTAACACTGCTAATTCTGAGAACCATCTAGTCTGTCTTCCTTAGACTTTTTTGCTCCAGTGGGGACTGTGCCCCCACCTACACGCTGTTGAGTGAAGCTGCAGCCCTGCTGTGGACTGAGATGTCATAGAGACAGAGAAAATGCTGCTTACTTTATGGATTACTGTTAGGTCAACAAAACTTTGGCAGCATTGATTAACTTGACAGTGAGTACAGCAGTACATTTATCACTTATGGCTGTGCTGTAGAAAATCTAATAAGAGGCAAACAATTCCCTTTAGAGCTGTAACAGGTTGACTGTGGCCAACAGTGCATGCACTGGAAATCTCTGCCTTTAAATTACACCCTAGCTGCTGGTTGGGTCATTGACTCAAAGCTACTGCTGTCTAGCAGTCACGCTGCTGTTGTTAATTTCATCTAAAGTATTTGATTCAAATAAATATTTACATCGTCATTTATCTGCAATGTTTTTAGATTTGTGAGGAGATGAATTAGGTACAGCTCTAGAGTGGAGAGTTTAAAATAATGTCGAGACAGAAGAGCCTGGTGTTTGGAGGTGGTACAGAGGTGAGATTACTATATGGAAAGTACAATCTGCTTTTAAATTTAGCTTGATTCTTCATGGAGAACTTGTAAAGAAAAGGATTTGTTAACTCTATTGCTCTGAAATGATCATACACATATATATTGCTAAAAACCTAGTGCCTCCTTTGTGGATTTCTATTTAAGGATATCCTCTTAGGAGTTTTAATATTTTTGTTCTATCCACTAAGCAGCTACTCATTTTCTCATTTACTACAGAGGTCTTAAGTCGTGTACTTCGATATGCATGCACCTGGGAAACAGGACCACGTGCGTTTATTGAACAACAGATTACAAAAAGTGTAGAAAAATGTGGTGGATTCAGCAGATTAGAGTCAAGAATAAAAAGGCTGAGTTCTTCAGGGGTAATGTAACAGTTATCTGGAAAATTCACGAGTGTTTTGTTAGCAGGAGACGGTACACGCTGAAGGAGCAGCTGCTTCTCACTCCCCATGGCAAGGGCTCTCTCTGTGTCAGACTTCTTCCATTTCTTTTCCTTCTTTTATTTTGTTCTCGGGCTATGTTAAAATTCACAATCCAGCATGAGGAAGCTCTGTAGCTCTCTGGCTTGGCTCGCAAACACTCTCGAATTAGGAGCTTTCCCACAGTAGCATCTCAGAGATGACACCATCTTCTCTGTAGGGAGAAAGGTATTCTGCCAGAATCAATTGTCAAGAGAGTTCATATAATAAGGCAGCTTGCGGTATGACTAACGGAAACAGCGTGAGCAGGAAATTCCCACGGCAGTTTGTTTGGGGAAGAAAAACTGAATTCACCTGAAACATGAATACATTGAAAACTAAGACTTGGTAAGGCAGCACTTACAGCCAGAGATATAACTGTTTCTAAGCAGTGGTCCCATTCAGTATTTGGTTTGAGATTCTAAGCAGCGTATGAACCAAAGTTGCTTTTTCTTGAGATTGGAAACTGGCCTGAATCAGTAACATTCAAACCTGTTGACGTTAGTGTTTTGATTTAATTTAGTGCAAATGTGCTCTGTTTAATCTGCAGGATAAATTCAGTGTCTTTCCCTTCTGAACCAGGCATTTTTGAAAGAGCTCCATCTCTTTCGCTGGGTTTTGCAGGTTACGGTGGGAGAGCCCCCACCACTTGCCCCAGTGAGCAGAGGGCGGGTATTGATTAACTATCACACTGGCATCAGAACTACTCTTAGGATTCAATTTTTTTGTTGTTTTGCATATTTTATTGATCAAAGTGGTAAATGAGCATCAAGCGTGCAAGAAGACGATGAATTGTTTACTTGCATAAAATAACCTTTCAATAAGGGAAGATGCATGGCTCACACTTCGGTTCTGTTCTGCGGCCCGAAGCAGATGGCATTCAGCTGCTATTGATTTACTTCCATAGTTAAGGAGCAGCCTGTAGCCCGGCATGCCCACTGCATTGTAAAAAGGGGTGTAGACTTGAGGGCAGGGATGGAAGCCAAGGACTGACTGTCTGTCCCCAAATCCTAAGGAAAAAAAAAATCTTATCTGGGAGCCATGCATAGCTACTTAACTGCAAATGTGAATTAACAAAGTCACATGTCCTGGGCCACTTCACATACTGCTGCTTAGAAGGGCAGAGCATTTGTGGTCATCACATTTGCAGCTGTACCCAGTAAATAATGAATAAAGTAATAATCACAGAATAGTAATTTCCAGCCTGTTATACCACAGGGAAGCAAAATGAAACCTTTCCTCCTGCATACAGGGCACAAGTGGGTCATCTTGAACCATACCATACAGTGCCCATATTGAGCCTTCTGGCCTGAAACCAGAGTGAGCACACAGTTGCCCTGACAACCCTTTGCGTGCTCACCCATGTACCATCTCTGATATGCATCCCTCCACCCATCCCTTTGTCAGCGGCCAGCTTTGGTTTTGAAATATCTTTGTATAATTGGTAGTTACCGTTGAGTTTGTAAACATTTTCCTTCAAGCTGTGTCCAACATTGACTTTATATCATAAAAACTAAGAGTAAGCTAGCTTACCGGTTGTAGATTTTTTTTTCCTTTTACTCCTTCCAGACTCATTAAATACTAAAAACTCTCATAAGAATCAACATGAACATGTAGGAAAGACTTCACAGTAACATGTATTTGTTTTTTCCGCTCATGTACATACTGTCATGTTTATCTGACTGAAACTACTTTGCAATTTGTAATTTCAAATGGCAATAAAGTACTCAACAGAAAAATTGGACACTGAAGTTACTTGTCCATCATTACAGGTCTCTGCAGATCTTCCCTGGGCTCTTATAAACTCCCAAGAAATAATTGTCCTAGAACTGTTTCTATAGCAGCTGTTCCTTGTAGTGGAAACATGTCATTATGTCATTTTCCTTGTTTGTGGAGTAGAGAGTCAAATTCACTCTGCTTGGTTCCAGCAGAATGTTAGCTCTGTCTGATGTTCTGTTCAGTTTCCAGACCTTTCACACAAGAGACAGGCTTAGGGATTGGGAAAGATGTCGGGGGAAGGAGATGGACTTGAAATGCTAGTGTGTAGGCTTGGGGAATGTCTATGTCCAGCTGCTAAGATGTGTTCTGAGCACCTTCTAGTATATATAGTGCGATTCAGAGAATTTGCATGAAAGTCAAGCTCTCATTTCTAAAAGATGAAGACAAGAGCAACCAGTGTCTACTTTGTGAGACAGAAAGGAGGTTGAAAATGGAGGGCTTCCCCCAGCTGTTGTTGCATATGGGAGAAATAGAGCCTCTGATGTGGCAACATGCATGCCATGCATGTCTCAAGCACAGAGTCTCTCTCCATGAGGCCAGAGTGTGCAGATGATACCATAGGGCAGACAAACTAATTTACACCAGTGTGTAGATTATGAAAAAAGAAAGTACAATAATGAGGTTAAGATTGGCAATCAGAAGTTACTGAAATTCACTGTGGATTTCTCATTTTGAATATGTGCAAATTTAGACAAAATGCCATTTGTGCTAGCTTTGCATGTCTTAACAGATAAGCAATATTTCTTTATTAGCTTACCGTTGAGTAACTTAAATGTGGTATGCTTTTCCTCAGCAGGGGGAATGTCCCTCCCCATTCTCTCAGCCATGCCCAGCCCTGCACATCAGCTATATTCAGATATTCTTGTTGATCAAAAAATACTTATAATTTTCTAGTATTTTGCCTAATTGTCTAGCAGACTCTTGAATATCAGTTACAAGAGAATAGAAAAATGAGATTTATTTATCTTCCCCTTTAAAATTTATGTATCAGCTTTATTTAGGTGACATTTACGTAGCACAAAGTATGCACATACTGTACAATTCAGGTACTTTTAGAATAAGTTCATATTTGTGTGCACTCTTACAGTCCATTTGGAGTGGTTTCTGTTACATACTTGAAATCTTATAATTGAGATATTAGCAGTTGGCTGTGCACAAAAACAAAAGTAAAAACCAAAAAAAAAAAAAAAGAAAGAAAAAAAGAAACCCTTCTTCATGTTGAATTGGTGCCTGGCTTTAAGTAATTCTGGGCACAAGAGCTTTCCTTAGTAATTGTAGTGCAGACACTCGCCAGAGCACCTGCTTGTGATAGGGTCTAAAATGTGCCTGTGTCTCTTCGGCTGCCACTGACCACTTTAGTTTCGAACAGGTCTTTTGACGGACATATAATCATATTCCACTTAGCATGCACATTGTAGGATATTGTGACAAATGAAATTATTTTATGTATTACAAACATTTTCAATTATATGTAACTTAATTATTTAATGTATGTGTGTTGTGTGCATGTTCACGTACACACACATATGTGCAGAGCAAGGGACAACTTATGGGAGTCGATTGTCTCCACCATGGCATTTCTAACAAGTGAACAGGCTGTCAGTGCTGGCAGCAAGTACCTTTTCCCATCCCATTGCACCATCCTGCCAGCCCTCAACTCAGGTTTGTTTTTTTTTTTTTAAGCTACTTGATTTTTGGTTACAATAATGGTGGCATAGGGCATCATCAGTACTCACTGATCTACTTCTCCAAATAAAACGTTGAGCTTTTACTTCCAAGAGGAACCTTCAAGACAAACTGAAGGCACCAAATGAAATGTTCTGTGTCAACAAGTGCTATGTTTCTCTCAGTACTAAATGAGTCATTATAAAGTTAGTCCTGGACACAAAAGTGAGGGCAGTGGCCATTCCACAGTGAGTTTTTCTGACATTATTTACATGCACATCTGCTTGCTCATATTTAGATTATGTTTGCTTTCTTTTTTTGTCTTAAGTGAAATATTACCTGTTTTGTATACTCACATTACCTTTTGACCACTATGAGACATCTGTTCTTGCTTCTTTGTTTTATGGCAGTTAGAACTTACATATTTTTTAATGTTTTAAAATATTTAGTTATACTGTGTGCCATTTACCTAAAGTGTAAACTATTTGCCTTGGACTCTCTACAGTTCAAATCAAACATGTTAGAGGCAGGGCAGGGCACACTTCCAGCCAAGAAAAGTCATTGGCTCCCAGTGTTAGAACAGCTAGGACCCAGACTCCTACATCCTTAGAGTATTAAGCTCAGTGTAATCAGTAGTTACTTTGTAATCTATAATTGAATTGTTTCTATCCACATTTAGAGTGAATTTGGTATGTTTGAAAGGGTATGCTTTGGGTTCTACTAAACGTTGATATTAATTATGAATTAATTGTCATCCATCATATTAACAGTATAACACCACTGGAAAATCATGGCCAACTGTTGGTTTAGCCCTGGCATCAATGTTCTTTCACTCTTTGTAATAATCATGAAGCAACATCACTTTTCTTTAAATAAGAGTTATTGGTATGGAGTTCATACAGACACAGGTCCACTGCCTTTCTCCTGCATCTTGCTTCCCTCCAGCTTTCTATGGTCAGCACAGCAGTTTGTTGAAAGTTCTAACATGAATAGTAGGCTACCCCCAACCACAAGTGTCATTAGCCAATTCATTTGAAATACCCATATATCTCCATGTGCATTTTTCATGGAAGCTACTGCTCTTTTTTATTTTGATTGACCAAATTGATTCTTATTTTATTTTCACACAGATGACAGTGAGTAGAGCGGGATTTTTAAGCTTAAAGAAGCTCTCCCAAAATGAGAGCATTAACCCCAAATGCACTGAATTCCCTGACCACCTTGCCACCTTCTGCTCAGATGCGAAGAGGGTGCCTGCTGTTTAATGTAATTAGTTTCAAAGGGAATGTCAGATCAGTCCTCGGGAGTTTATCCTGACCCAGAACCCTCATAAGAAAGTATCAGTGAGACAAAACAAGAGAAGTTATTACAGGCAGAAAGCTCCTCTGGCTGTTATTCAGGAGTAAGTGTTAAGAGGTCCACTTTGCTGTCCAGCTCACTTCTAATTACAGAAGCACTCTCAAGACAGGGGACTCTTGCTAGTGCCGTTTCCCAAAAATGGAACGTGTTTGACTGCATTAGAAAAATTAGTAAATTTCTGGAAATTCAACATCAGTTTTTAAAAATATTTATTTATTTATTATGTATATAGTTTACAGAAGAGGTAGCAGTTTCTGTTGTAGATGGTTGTGAGCCACCGTGTGGTTGCTTGGAATTGTGAACCCAGGTCCTCTGGAAGAACAGTTAGTGCTCTTAACCTCTGAGCCATCTCTCCAGCCCCTCAACATCAGTTTTTAGTGCTGGTTTTGATAATACTTAAAAAGACAAATCAGGCGAAGTGGTCTTCGACCTATATGTTTCTCCATGAGCATTCAAAAGTACATTGAACAAAGTTGTTTCCAAGTCCCTTTTGCTCCTAAAATTCATATTACAATGAGCTGTAATAAAAAGCAAAAGGGGGGCTTGATTGGCTTCAGGGTAAGGCCAACACTATTGCCAGCAGTGCTCTGTTTGGTTTATTTTTTCCTACAGCTTAAATAAACAATGCCTTATTTGGTCAGTAACTTATAAACCACACCATTAAATGTCATAGCCCTCTTTGTTGATTTTTTTTCCTTCTGTCAGCCCTCTTGGTTGCGTCTCATTTGCCCAGTCAAACAGAACTGGTTTGTGTTCCAGAGTCTCGTGGAGGGGCTATGCATGAGGTGGTGAAGTGACACAGCTTACTCTAATAGGACCATCAGGGTGAGAGGGGAACCCTTAAGAGCAGATCAAGGGGAAAGTACAAGACTTGGATCCTCAGTCCTACTCCAAAAGATGATCTGGAAGGACAGGGTTGTAACTTTCTTGAATGCCATCTTCCCAATCTAATGCATACTCTTAAATTGATCTACCTCAAAGGTGGCATTGATGCTTAAGTGACCCAGCACCTGTGAGGCCAGTAATTGAAACACAAAAGATCCCAAAGATAGTAGATGACATTGTGTGCACTTTTTTTTTTTTTTTTACTTGCACCTCTTAAGTTTGATTTCCTGTCTATAAATCCTGTCCCAGCATTCCTGTTAGTTGAGCTTCCAACAACTTTTGGTCAGAACTGGCTACAGTAATATTGGCTATTTTCCCAAACAGAACATTCCACGTCCTGCTTTTAGTTACAGTATTTCTCTTTGTAAATTCAGCTCAGTCTCTTTTTCTCAGTATTTACCTGCTGATTCTGCCTGTGGAGTAACTCCCATACGTTCAAAGCTCTTGGTTGGTTTGCTTCCTTTGAGACAGGTTCTTTCTAGCCGCCCAGCCCAGGCTGACTTCAAACTGACTGGCTCTCTCTGGTACTCACCTCCCAGGACTACAGGTGCACAGCACTCTGCATTGCCAAAATCCTGAGTGGTGAGGGAGGTACACTCGCTCAATCCTGTCCCCTTGGAGCTGGAGTGGAATAGGGGGGGGCTAAAAGGAAATAAAGGAAGCAAACAAGGAGTTGGGAGGGGTATCACAGAGTGAGAGTAAACATCTGGAGGCCAGTGGTGAAGGCAGACACCTGTGCAGTGGCCCTTTGATTGAAGAATGTTGTCCCTGGGAAGTGTGAGCAGTTATGCATGGGAAGTGTGGGCGTTCACTGTGGGCCAGAGGACCAGTGAAGCTTCAGCGTCTCAGGCAGTGGGGAAGGGGTGCCAAGTAATACTGCCAGCGGGCTGGTGCTGCAGGAGGAGACAGCAGGCCTTGGCAACTGGGTAGACACATGGAAGTAAGGAACATGATGGCGGAGGGGAGTGGCAGATTTATTATTAATGTTTCAGGAAATAAGTTCTGCGTTAGACATTTTGAAATGGAGATGCTGGGAAGGGAAGAAACAACATTTTAAGGAAAGAAATTTGAGTGGCCATATTAACTGCATGTTTTATTTCTAGGCATCTGAAGCCTGAATGAAAAGTCCAGCCTGTAGTTAGTCATTTGTATCTCATTAGCTTTAAGGTTTTAAAAACAATGGAGGAAAGTATGGCAGAAAAGAAAGTGCCAGTAAAGCCTTGAAAACCCCTCTGTGTTCTGAGGACGGGCAGAGAAAGAAGAAGCAACAAGTAATAGTGAGAATGTGAGACACAAAATTCGTGAGTGTGTGAAGCAGGGGAGGTAAATGCAGCATTTTAGGAAGTGGAGAAGTGGCCATTCAGTGGCTGCTCAGAGGCTCAGTATGTGAAGACAGACTGTTCGATTGAAGGACAGAAAGTTCTGCAACCAAGAAGAAAACAGTCAATGATAGGAGCTGCGGTCAGTTTGTGACAACAGGACATGGAGAGTGCGGCTGGGAACAGGCCGGGAAGGACAGAGAAGTGTGTTAGGGTCTCAGACCATGGGGCTTGGTTCACGTGTTCTGTGTCATGGTAACATATTAGAGCATACATACATGCTGATAGGAATAATTCTGCGAGATGAGATGTAGGTGGGTGAGTGGATAAATGGTAACACTGATAGATGTAGATTGGTTATAGGTTGATAGAATTAATAAGTAAGCATGGGAAAGAAAATGGTAACTAAATAAATGAATAGCTGAGAAAACCAAGGGATGTGCCAGGAACCAGAGAGATGTCACACAAGCCAGTATGTAATAGAAGAAACACTTCCTCCATACAGCTCAGACAGGAGAATGAGGACATCAGGTGCATCCTTTTGTTCTCCCTTAGGTCTGAAGAGGAGCTATCAATTAGGAGAGGTAGAAGAAGGTCTAAGAGAACATGAACAGGAGAAGGTATAGAAGCCCACGAAGGCTGTTTTTTCTAGATAGCACGAGCATCTTCTGGAAGTTTGGCAAATTCTTCAAGACATGAAGTGTTAGGCTCCACCAGAGGCTGTCTAGGTTAGAAACTGTTGGTGATTTCGTGGGTGTATCTGTGGTCCTTAGGTTGGAGTTTTCCCTCTAATACTCTCTGTAGTGCTGGATTGGTAGATAGATATTCTTTCAGTCTGACTTTGTCCTGAAATACCTTGTTTACTCCATCTATGGTGATTGATAATTTTGCAGGGTATAGTATTCTAGTTTGGCATCCATGCTGTTTTAGCGTCTGTATAACTTCTGACCAAGCCCTTCTAGC
>PVIH01016083.1:0-47005 GCA_004025045.1 Sigmodon hispidus
AGAAATGAAAGGGGAGGGGAGGGGAGGGGAGGGGAGGGGAGGGGAGGGGAGGAGAGGGAAGGAGGGTCATAAAGTTTGGCAAACCAAGTGTTTCCTATCCAGGGCAGTAAGGTTTATCTAAATGTGGAAAGCAGAATGATGAGTCACCAAAAAGTGGAGCTGCACTTGAACACTGAATTGTTTCTTTGCTTAAAACTGCTCTGGCTATACTGGACAATTCTACCTTGCCACTCCATTTGGATGTGTAGTCTATGCCTAGCATCATGTGGTTGGATCATATAAGCCATTTTATGACCGATGCATTAGTATTGCTAAAAATGTATATTATATTTTCATGCATCAGATATCCTTTAATGTAGGGAAATTATAGGAAAGTGAAAATTTCCAATTTACATATTTTTACATTTAGTTGGAATAAGCAGAGTTTAAAGTTAGGAGGGGCTCATTTGTGTGTCGGTCATTTAATTGTGAGGAAAATCTTCCTCAGTAAAGGTATGAGATCAGGCTGTACTTCAAAAAGCACACAGTGGTTTTAGGGAATGGAATTCCTCCTGGTTCTGTTTTAACTGTCCGGTTCCAATTTAGTCATTACTAGTGGGCTGTACTGTTCTACTTAAAAAGAAAAAAGTTAGAATGTATAAAGCCACACTTGAGGAAAATTCCTAAAACCAGTATTTCCCTCTTTCCTGAAGGACCCAGCTCTACTTTCCATGTTCCAACCCTGAACTCTAGGGGACTCTCAGCTGGGTGGACTAGGTGTCCTGTGCTGTGCTGTCCTGTCCTGTGCTGTGCTGTCCTGTCCTGTGCTGTCCTGTCCTGTCCTGTGCTGTCCTGTCCTGTCCTGTGCTGTCCTGTGCTGTCCTGTGCTGTCCTGTCCTGTCCTGTGCTGTACTGTGCTGTCTTGTCCTGTGCTATCCTGTCCTGTGCTGTCCTGTGCTGTGCTGTTCTGTGCTGTCCTGTCCTGTCCTGTGCTGTCCTGTCCTGTCCTGCGCTGTCCTGTGCTGTCCTGTGCTGTCCTGTCCTGTCCTGTGCTGTACTGTGCTGTCTTGTCCTGTGCTGTCCTGTCCTGTGCTGTCCTGTGCTGTCCTGTCCTGTGCTGTGCTGTCCTGTGCTGTCCTGTGCTGTGCTGTCCTGTCCTGTGCTGTCCTGTCCTGTATTACCCTGCCCTTAACATCTCTTCCCTTTTCTTTTCTTCTCATTTTTTTTGTATCCATTTTTCCCTAACTCTGGCCTGGCATAGAAAAGTGGGCAGCATGGTTTTCCTCCTGTGACTCCCTTTCTGCATCTTCTCTTTTAGCTGTATCAGCCAGTATTCCCCACTTACTTAGAGCCTTTCTCATCAAATAAACATCAATTTAGCTCTAACCATGAGGTCATGCTGTCCTAAGTACTGAAGATGCTTTCCTGAAAAGAGAGAGAGAAAAACAGAGAATGAGAGAGAGAGAAGGGAGGAAGGTACATAGGTAGGTAGGTAGGTAGGTAGGTAGGTAGGTAGGTAGGTAGATAAGAAGAAAGGATGTGTAGTAAGCCTATGAGCCTATTCTTGTGTTGCTGATGGTCTGATTACAATAGTTCTTAACCGGAGAGGTTTGTCTATCCCCTCCTCTGGGACATTAGACAACATCTGAAGACACTTTTGAATTTTATGGGAAAGGGGTTGGTTCTAAGTGGGGCAAATATGCTCCCAGCTCTCAGATGCTGGTGAACACCCTGCAGCGCACTGAATTATTTGGCACAAGATGAGAGCAGTGCTGAGGTAGTTAAACCCTCATGCATCCAACAGTGTGCAGAAAACAGTGTCAAATGTGCCCGTTTATGCAAACAGTTACTTCTTATCATATATTTGTACCTCTTCTGGACATGGTGAAATGGCAGGGACACTCAGGAGAATGTCCCAGAATCCACAGCATCAGTTATTAGATACTTTCAAATATAAGCAACAAACAACTTGACTATAATGACCTTTAAAAATTCATGGTCTCGAGAGACTTCCAGAGATTCTTCTGAGATTTTAAGATTGAGGGAAGGAAGTGACGGAAGAGGAAAGAGAAGCACAGAGGGAAGGAAGCAAATACAAGGAAGGGAGAGAAGAAAGAGGAAAAGAAGAGGAGGAGTCGTGGATGAAAGGAAGAGAGGGAAGAATAGGGAAGTAGATGAGGAGAGGGAAGGGAGTGAGGGAAAGAGGACAGAGAAGGATAACTGAAGGACGAAGAGAAGAAAGTGAGTGAAGAAACGGAGAGTCGGACAAGGAGGATCAACATGATGCAGGACTTCCCACCCTACGTCTCATCAGGATCTCTCTTGTCTAGCCAATAGGGCATCCTGTGCTTCTGGAGTGCTACAAAAACTTCACCTGGTGGAAATCAGTTTCTGGAAGCTCTGCATTAAAAAAAAAACCCAGAGGAAAAAATGACCCTTTAGACACTGAATTCTTATATCAAACAGTGTGCTTGGGTTTACCAGACATACCCACTGGTAGATTAACCCAGATTGCCTGTGAATAAAGTGCTATCTTTTGTCATGCCCAATGGCCACAGGCTAGCTCACAGAAAGGTCAAAGCTGGAGTGGTTTTATTCATAATCTCTCATTTAACTGTGGAGAATGGCAAAATGTCTCACTCAGTCTCTATAGAGTATACATTGGAGAGGTAACATAATCTACATATGTGTAGAATGCTACAGTAAAGAATGGAAAATCCTAGTCAGGCTCTATAATATCTTCAGAGAGTCTTATGGGGGAAGCCCCTGTATTGGACATCCTGCTTTTTATTTATCTTTGCCCATTCAAAATATTTGAGATATTATTTTTCCTTAAATATATTCTAAGGATTATTTGGACATATTTGAGATTGGCAATACTTGAATTATCATGCTAATCACATTTACATCTCTATAACAAATTCCTGATGCAGATTTTTATGAAGTTATGATATTTCTTTTGACTCATGGCTGTGGAAATTTCAAAAGTTCACAATTAGCTGACCTCTAGTGGAAGGTGCACAATCATTACACCCTCAGGGTATCCAACAGTACCCCACCTCTTAAAATTACATAGGACCACTCAATACCAACATCCCTAAAAATAAGCCCATACACACGTGTCTTAGAGAAAACCTCATCCAAACTACAGCCATCACTAAACAAGAAAATGGGACCAAATACATGATACCAAGCCAGATGTTGTTTTCTCTCTAGCTCAACTTACAAAATGCACCATGACCTGTGGCATGTGTCGTGTGACATGTGTCATGACATTTGTCATGGGTACATTTCCTCTACATTTTGATTGGACAGGTGATAGGCACTAGGCCTTCTTTGTTCCATTAATCAGAACAGAAGAATTGAGCACACCTACCACATGCAAGGCTTTGCTTTCCTTCTTTTTACAGGCACATGCAACCCACACTCCACTTGCCACATTCAAAGATAGCTATGGAACCTAAAACATGAGGATATTATTGACAAATAAATAAAACCTTACCTATAGAATTACAGAGCAAGAGCGATGTACATGGCAACATTGTTCCTTAATATCAAAAGGTTGGCCACTCCTGATCCACCTGTCCATATTACCTATCAGAGCCATGGTCGGCCTCTTTCTCTTACGTTACATCAGCTCAACATTCTAGAACATGAGACCACAGGCTACTGGCTTTCAGATCGCTTAACTAACAGGGTGAGCCTCGGACACAAGGCAACCTGGACGGAGTCTGAACACATCTCCTTCAGTAGTCTATGGACTTTCAACTTCTCTGCTCACAGTTGCCATTCTAATCCCAAATCTCAATGCCAGCGGTGCCTGAACAACATCTGCCCACTCAGAACAAGATGCTAGAAAGCTCAGCTTCCTCCCCTGCAGACTTTCTGGTATTGTGGCTATGACTGTCTCCTGTATTCACAGAGAAGCCCATATAGGCGGGGCCAGTACCATACCTTCTGAACAGTTAGCCTTACTCTGATTTATGTAATCCTAGACATTAACAGTTCCCAACTGCTCTCCCCTGTGTAGTAACTGATGGATTAGCTCAGTTTCCAATTTGATAAGACCTAAGAAATGGCCCTCTGAGCATACCTATGGAGAATAGTTAGGATAGGAAGACCTCCCCACTGTGGGTAGCATCATTCTCTGGACTAAGATCCTGGGCTGGAGAAAGTGAGCTGAACACAGTGTTCATTGTTCTGTTTCTTGACTAGGAACAGCTGCCTCGTGCTCCTGTCATAGTGACATTCCTCAAACTGTGACCCAAAGTAAATCCATTTTTCCTTAAATTCTCTTTGTCAGAGTGTTTCATCACAGCTGCAGAAAAATAGCTAAGACAGTAACATTATTACTTTTAAAATCTAAGACTACAATTTCTCTACAGGGAAAAATGCTTGTGGCCTTGCAAACTGAAGCATTCAGTGGCTGAAACCATTTCCAAGAAGTAGAGACTGCAGTTTGGAGGGTGTGGCTTGCGGATTTCACTTACAGTTGAAAGAGAGGATGACTTCCAAAATAATGACAGGAGCACAGAGCCTGTGTCATCTCCATTCCCAGTGATTTCTTTTTGATTGATGTGCCATTAATGCTTTAATTGGCAACAGGTGCGGATGATTGCTGTTTCCTATGCTGAGAAATGTGAAATTGAACATAAGGTTCTGATAAATTAATAAACTCCTCTGCTCCAAACAGTTGTTCCTTCAAACTAACTTTCCACAAAGCACTGCTCCATCAAGCACACTGAATTCTTTATGTTAAAAAGCAAAGTGTTACTTAATGATGAATTAAAATTATACCAAGAGCCACAGATAGAACATAATAACATCCCCTTCCCAGGGAAAAGGGAAATTGCTGCAAGGAGACAACGAATATGATTTATGAAATAAATTGGTTCCCTTTTGTACACCAAAGTGTTTTGTCTCTAAATTCCATATCATATTATTAAAAATAATTTTGTGTTATTTAATATAAATGGAAGAATAAAGGATTTTTAAATAGGTCCTTTTTCCCTCTGAGGTAGAAATTAATATTGAGTCAAAACCTAGGGGAAAAAGAATTTCTAAAGTTTTTATATAAAAGATCTTAAGGTTATGTTTTAGTTTATTTATTAACCCTATGCATTGAGGCTGTTCATAATAATTTTGCTATAAAAATTTGCCGTTTGTGAACACAGAATCTTGTGTGCATTACACAAGGCCTTAATTGGTATCAATGAGAAGGAGACTGTTCACAGCACTGGTTTTGAAGATGAATGAATCCCAGGCATTGCCTTCCTCCTCTAAATCAAAAATAAAAGATAGTACCAGGACCCGAAGGATGTAAGGGTGGCATCTGAGCCTCACACCCTACCCACCTAAGAAATTAAAACACTGCAAGAAACAAATGGAGGGGAATGTAGTTTTTTTAGCATGGAGATGGAGGTGGTACTTAAGTATGAGAAAAACAACCTTGAAAAAACTCTTAGTTTCGTGCTTTTTTTAACCATGTGGATCTTTTTCTGCTGTGCTGTAGTAAATCTGGTCAGAAGGGAAGCCATAGAAGCCGAGAACCATCCTTCGGGCTCCCTCTCATTTTCTTTTGTCCTAAATATTATGTCCCAACCAGTCTGCTACATGGTTACTTACGTTTAGCCATGAAAAGAAAAGTAGGGGCATGTTAAACATAGAAAGAGAATTTATAAAGGGCTACACTTCCAATCATAGGCAATATGGGGACAGAAACATTAATTCCCAGAAGACTACAGGCCAGATATAGAATTTTGCCTTCTTCCCCTATTTATAGGACTGATGGTGTCCCATGAGATTCAGAGAAGAGCATGCTGGGAGAAAAGTTGAGACTACTAGGAAATGTCACTAATATGAAGTACTGGAGTGACCTACACCCAAGAAGTACAATACATAAGACAGAAGAGAACTCAAAATAATGGTAATAAATATCCTAAAGAAAAAAAGAGTGAACTTTGTCAGTGAGAACAAACATTATAAAGAAATACCTGTTATAAATACTAGGTATGAAAAAATATATCTAATGATTGGGTTGACTGAGGAGCAGAATGGATATGGCCACAGAATAGAAGGTTTTAAATGCCCCAATAAAAGGGGCATGAGTATTGAGCACTGAGGAAAATTAATAAACTGGCCACCAAGAATTCCAATATTCAGAAAGAATAGAAGATGTAGAAAATTAACTCACAAATAATGACTGAAAATTTTCCAAAAGTAAAGACAGATTGAAAAGACAATTTCCAGATCACAAAAGCTTACACAGAGTAAATGCAGAAGCATCCTGACCAGAAGGAAGTGAGGAAACAGAGTTTCTTGCCATGTTTAGATGAAAGACCCATCTCTGATAAGCTTTTAATGTTGATGGAAGGGGAGTCTGAAGTAAAGATGAGTATAAATAAGTTAGCAGCATTCATTAAAAGAAAGAAAAGAGATTTAAACATTGGAAATTAGAAGTGGGCAACAGATAAAGAAATCAATAGTATTAGAAAACATTAAACTAAATTTCAGAGATATATCAATATAAAAACACTAGGTTTTAAACATATTAGATATTTAAAAGTTTATTTTCAGCATTATGCCTGTCTTCATTAGAGACAGGAGCTAATAAAAACCTTAAAAGGACCAGAAAAAAAATAAGAAGACAAAAGAGAATTTAAACCACCAAAGAAATTAAGGTCATCTACAAGAAAGAGACAGTATCAAATACTTCAGTCAGAACAACATGCACTTGCATAAAACATAGCCTAAGAACTTATAAAGCAAATAACCATCAGAACTAAAGAAAATAGGAGCTAAATCAGCAATAATCTTTATCCCACTTCTCTTAGAACCTTAAATAGATTTAACCTACATCTCATAAAATCTGATAAATCAAGTGGCCAAAAATTAATAACTAATGTGAAAGGCTTGATTAATATCTTTAATAAACTTCACTTACTACCAGTATATATGTAACCAGCTATTATGAGATATGACGTAGCTTTGTCATCTAAGAATTTACACTTTAAAATCAATGCTCTCTGCAGTATTCTTAACAATTTAAACATGTGCCCTTACATTTTGGTTGTTGATGGTTACTAAATTCCAGTTCAGTCAGAACCTGAAGAATCTGTATAAGGTCTTGTGTTTCTCTTTTGCTTTATGGAGTTGGTACAGATGGTTCTGTACTGGAAAGAGTCCTGTGCTCTCGAAGCCCAGAAGAATGTTGGGGAAGAAGGTGCAGTTTGGTGATGGTCCTGTGGTGTTGTGGGATAGGAGGACTAGCTGTTCTGTGTCTGGAGTAAAAAAAAAAAAATGTAACAAGTGAACTCCAGGCAACAGAGAAGTACTGTGGCCTTTCTATTGTCCACAGGCCAGTCAACTTCTCACGTTTTAGCACCACCCCAGCCTAACTCTGTCAAAGAAAGAAGACCCTCATCAGAATTTACTCTGTCCAAAATACTGAGAATATAGGAACCAAACTAAGATAAAGCTCCATTTCAGACACAACATGCTGAAAAACTCAGTGATCAAGATAAATATTGTTTTAATAAAATATTTTAAATTAAAATTTAAAAAATCATGATGAATAAAATATCAGCATCTTTACAAAAGAAACACTCTGTTTATATAGATATTTTTCTCATTGTTGTGAGCAAATACCTGAAAAGAAGCAACTGAAGGGAAGAAGGATGCATTTTGGTTCACAGTTTTAAAAAGAATAGTCCGTCAAGGTGAGAAGACATGGTAATGGGAAAATGAGGCAGATGGTCACGGTGCGTTCACTGCCAATGTATTAGTTACTTTTCTGTTGCTACAATAAAATAGCATGACCAAAAACAACTCAAAGAAGACCAGAGTTCATAATCATGGGGAGGATATGGCAGGGCAGCAGGAGCAGAATGCTGGTTCATAACATTTTAGAAGCAGAGGAAGAGATAATAGAAAGTGAAATAAAGCTATAAATCCTTAAAGCCTAGCCTTAAGCAACACACCTCTTCTAGCAAGGTTGCATCTCCCCTAGGTGTTATACCCACCCTTAAGCACAATAGGGTAACAAGCGTTACCATGAGCCTATGAGGAACATTTCTCACTCAGATCACCACAGTCAGGAAGTAAAGGAAGACACTGCTCATGCTCAGTTTACATTATCCCTTGTATGCTATCTTACCCAATGGAATGGTTCCACCCAAATTTAGCGTAGTTCTTCACATCTCAATTAGCCTAATATAGGTAATTCTTCCCAGATGCAGCCAGAGGTGTGCTCCATAGGTGATTCCACACACTATAAATCTAACAATTGACATTAACCATCACAAATACACACCTTGTCAAGGTAACCTCCATATATCATTTTTAGGACAAAATTTCCACTTTTTCTCCCTATGGTCATTGCCAACTTATAATGCAAAATACATTCAACTCATAATGCAAAATTCAACTTCAAAAGCTTCCTTAATCTTTTAAAATTTCAACACTCTTTATAAGTATAAAGTCCAAGATCTTTTCTGAGACTTAAGGCAATCTTTTTATAAAATCAAAGTAAGGTCCATAATTCCAATATAAAAATGTCACAAAATCAGCATTCCCATTCTAGAAGGAAAGAATAGGTTGATAACAAGAAAAGAAACCTGGTGCTAGGGAAACTCTCAGGAATTCACAAGGGTGACCCCGGCTGAGACTCCAGGCATTATTGAGAAGGGTACCTGGCTGGCCTTTCCCAGTAATCAAATTGTCATCATAGAACCTTAATCCAGAAACTGATGGAAGCAGATGCAGAGATCCACAGATAAGATTCTGAGCTGAGGTCCTGGAGTCCAATAGCAGAAAGGAAGGAGGGATTATATGAGCAAAGGGGTCAAGATCATGATGGGGAAACCCACAGAGAAAGCTGACCCAAGCTACTGGTAGCTTACTGACTCTGAACTGACAGCTGGGAAACCTGAATGGAACTGAACTAGGCCCTCTGAATAAGGATGACAGTTCTGTGGATTGAGCAGTTTGTGGGACCTCTGACAATGGAACCAAGATTTAGCCCTAGTGCTTGAACTAGGTTTTTGGAACCCATTTTCTATAGAGGGATGCCTTGTTCAGTCTTGATATAGGGGAGGGGCTTGGTCCTGTCACAACTTGATGTTCCAAAGAAGACTTAAATATAGCAGGGTAAACATTAACTTCTAAACCCACGTATCCAGTGTCTAGAGATCATGGGAAAGTCATTCTGTGTTCCAACAAGCTGGTAGACTCTTTTTTTTTTTTTTTTTTCCCAAATCTGTTGCCCACAACTCACAGCTTCTCTTTTGAGGTAGCTTCACTCTATGCCTGTAGTTCTCTTCCTTGGCAGGAAAATCTCATGGTCCTGAGGTTTCACATCCACAGCACCATTCAATGGCCACTGGGGGCCTATTGTTGGAACTACAACCTGCCATACATTGCCTGGTTTCAGTCAGGAACCTTGGTGCAAAATTCCATGACTTTTACATCTTTCATAACTGCAAATAGTACCACATAGATAATGTTGCCAAGTTATGATGCATGCTTCAGATGTAGTCTGGCTTCCTTTGGACAATCATTGGGAAAACACTTCCTATGATATTGTTTTCAAGTGAAGATACCTTCCATTGATATTCTCAGTTAAGGTATTTGCTCTCCCTTAAGTGAGATCTTGCACACGAGACACATTTCCTATTGTCTTGTGCAAATTTCAAAGTTTCTTTTGTATAGACGCTAATCTTTAGCAATTCCAACTCCTTTTTCAGAATCCTCCTTGTTACTTCAAACTAGCTCAAATTTATTTCCTTATGAAACTACATATTTTTATTTATTTTTCCCCTCCTCTCTATTCTACTATAGCTCCAAATAAGAGCAGTGAGCTATAACAATTCCACAGTTTGAATCCTACCCTCACTTGAAATTTTCTCCACCAAAGTATATTACTTTTAAATTCAACTTTAATTGAAAAATAAAGATATTAGTAAAGTTATACTATGTCAGTAACCTAAAGTACAGTTTTCAATAGAGTACGTGTTTCACCCAAATGCCTTCAACATTTGCATTTCTCATGGCATCTTAGTCTTCCAAGTTCTCACCAGAATGTTCTTTGAGTTCTGTTTTTAGCTTTATAGGATGTCCTCAGCCTTCACTTCCCCTTGATCTCTGTCTATAAACTCAGTACGACCAGGTGCTTCACGCTCTGGCCACCATGCCTTTCTCAATACAGACTTCATCTGTTCTTAAACTGTGAACTAAAATAAACCTTTCAACCCTTAAGTTGCTTCTTCTCAGGTGTTTGATTACAATAACCCACACACCATTCAAAGAAAAATGAATAGAAGTGCTCAATTTATCCATATTTTTCAGTCTGAAGCCCCAGCACATCTAGGTTGATTCTTTCCATCCCAATTTACCAATCTAGAGAACAATTCATAGTTGAGCCCAGAATCTTATCTACTAAATAGTTCAGGTCCTGCCACATTGACAATCAATACTAACCATCCCAAATGAAAGATTTTCTTTTGCTTCAGACAATAGGAATCCTTGATTTTTGAATCTCTTTTTTTTACCTTTTCTTAATAGTACTTTTCTATAGATGGAAGGAAAAGATAAGGTTAGCAGTTGATGACAGACTCTTTCTTCATTCTGCACCTGGGGGCCTTGCAAAGATTATTCTTCATTTTTAATCGGTCATCTAGAAGACAGACCTCTAGGTGTGTTGGTGAAGGTACTTAAAGATAGGTTTAACTGAGGGACAAATCCCCTACTGAATTCCTACATCAGCATTCCACCTGATAGGGTCTCAGAATGAATTTAAAAATGAAAGGGGACAAGTGACCCAGGAACTGGTAATATCCATTTCCATCTGCTTCCTGGCTATGCATACAACATGAGGAGCAGCCTTCTTCAATACTGAGTAGTTCTCACTGCCATACTGTTCCTGTCATGGCAGGCTGGACCCTCTAATGGTGAGCTGAAATAAAGCCTCCTTTACATTGTTCCCCTCCCTTGTATTTCCACAGTACTGAGAAAAATAGACAATGCAATACTTCTAGTGTAGACTGAAATTTTAGAAAGAAATAGTGTCCCGCTGTTTAGAGTGGATGTTCCATTCCCCTGGCAAACTCAAGGATGATAAAAGAAACCCAGTAAGAGTTAGAGCAAGAGAATATCTTCAACAAATAAAAAGCATATATCCCCATTTGAAGGTATCTGGTAAATTATAAAAATATCCATAGCATAGACTCCAAAACATTAATACTTTGAAATGGTGTTATAAATTAAAATGTTTTCTGCTACCAATAGCTAGACTATGTTTGACCTATAAAAATAACTTCATCTGGTTCAAGCTAATATTCTTTCAATATAATGTTGAATTAGTAAAGATCAATAACAAAACAAGAGGGTCTTTGTCCTGCCTGTGCTGCTGTAATAGAACTCTATAGATAGAATGTTTTCAATGAGCTCGAATTTGTTGGTTCACTGTTCTGGAGGCCACTGGACAGAGTAGGGACATTTAGAAAGCTTGAGCTCTGAAGAGACATAGGCAGATTCAAGGCTTCCAACATGGAACACCTTTTGTAAACATTTCAGATTATAGTTTGGAGCATCCTTAGAGAAAAGGAAAAGTGAACCTTTAACAGAATGTAAGTATTTGTTTCTGCATTCTGTGGCCAAATGTGATCATAATGCTCTTATATAAGAAAATATACAACTCATTTTCAGGCAACTAAAGCCTAACATCCAAAATTTAACTAAAAATTATGAGGTATGATTTTTAAACAGGGCACCAATGACTAAATTTAAGAACAAGAAGATAATCCAGATTTTAGAATAATTTCAATAACTATAATTTTTAAAAAGCATTTTCATTTGCACGTGTGCACATGTACAAAAGGAGCTCAGAGCATGATGAAGACATATCAAAACTGCAAAGGAGCCAGAACTCCAAGGCACGAAATCTAGGAAAATTTAAGCATCAAAACAAATGATGACAAAAGTTTATACTTCAGTGAATAAAATAAGAATCCAAGAGTCCATACTGTTACTTTATTAAATTGTATAAGAAGAATACCAACTAATAGTGACAGGGAATAATGTAGTTAGAAAATTACCATTTTGTAACCATCTTGGTAAGAGGCAAAACCCATCAATACCTGATATAACCACTTAGTGAAAATTTGATGAATAGGATATTTATATCATTTCAAAATATATTCCCACAAATCATTTATTAATCAGAAATACCCATCATAATATGCTGCACTGAGGAAGGATGCAATACTTATGACATAAGGACTCCCAAGTTAGAGATCAGTCTGAACAACATTAGTGCTGGCTAATAAGTCAAGGCCATGAACTTAGAAAGCAGGTGCTGTGGGCCAAGATAAAAATAATGAAGGCCCAGAGAAGGATTAGAAATGCAAAACATGAATTATGCACTTTCAATATTGAAATGCTGCTCAGATGTTACAGAAAATGGAGATAAAGAAGCTAAGGACTTCTACCTGAGATATTTATTGAAAAAGAGATTTTGATGACAGGTGACAAGATAGACTGAGCTAGAGAAAGGGTCTTATTCTGAAGTTCTCCTTATCTATTCAAATTAAGACCAGCAGGCAGGTGAAGGAACTGACAAACTAGATCATGAAACACCTGTGTAGGGGCAAGCAAAACCACAGAACCCATGGACCAGGAGTAATAAGAATCAAAGAAAGAAACCACACAAAAAAAGTTTCATCAAAGAAATAAAGGCCAGAAAAGATTTTTTTTTTTTTTAAAGATTCAGAGAAGTTGCAGGAGAAACTTTCTGGAAATGTTTTATGCCCAGGAAACAAAGACATAAAAATTTTAAACTACATGCCAGACACTGCTGGATGTTGGCAAATACAGATGACTTTGGATGCTGAAGCCCACAAAGCTGAAATGATTCTCAGTGAAGAACAAAAACAAAACCTTCAAACCATTTATCACTGATCTACTAAACAAAACATGGAAAAAAGTATAGAGACAGTTCATGAAAGTGCCAAGGGGAAGGTTGTCAACCCTTCTAGAGTGGCAGAGAAATTACACACCACTGGGGCATTGCTCAGTACTTTGAAGTTAGTCCGTGATCATGGTTGCACTGCCTCACCCAGGTTTCCTCACCCCAAGGAAAGCACAGGATGACTAGATTAGAGCAAGTATTTATGCTTTTAGAGGCTCATAGAAGTTACTGTGTGCAAAACTTGCTTCTCACACTGTACATCTGATTCCTGATTTTCATATTCGTTTACTTCTTTGCTAAAGACAATCCAGACCCTCTTTGCTTTGTTTGACTCTTTATAAGTCTTATTTTTCTTGTCATGTTAATGTTTGGCATTCATGAAAGGTCAAATGTGATGGAGGTAGGTGAATCCTATATGAAGTCATTGACTCTTCAGGAAACTGAGTAGACCATACAAATAATTTAGTGGGAGGTGAACAATAAATAAAACAGTGGAAGGATATAAACAAGAAGATAGCTGGTCCTTTCAATAGAGTGGTGGTGGAGATGTAGCAGGAATGAGTAAAGAGATAATGTCTGCTATATGCCAAGACTGTGTTCTAATCTTACTCCTCACTTAGCTTACATTTGAGATAGCTTCTACCATTAACCCCATGTTATAGATGAGAAAACTGAGTCACAGAGAAACTAAGCAAATTGTTCATAATGCATTAAATAATGACAATTGCAATGAATACCTTGAAAGTTAAGAATAGGCAGCTCTGATCATTGTCTCCCAGATGGGGAAACCATAAATGAACTGGCAAGGGGTTGATATTCTAAGGATCATACTTTATAAGTAGTTACATTGACTTCTAGTTTGGATCTCTAGAATCTAATCATACCTCTGGATGCCCTTCTTTCCCCCGAAGTTTCAGATGTGAAAGAAGGGAGTTAAGCACTGCACCCAATATCTATGTTACCCTGTTGTAGGACAGCAGGCTCTTAGGATATGACCTTGCTCAGTGACAACTATGGGACCCCTCCTTGGTAGATTGAGCTGGTGCCTGTGTTTCTTCCTTTATAAACAATTAAATAATACCTTATAGATAGTGAGTAATTGTGGAGAGCCTCAGTGCTCATATTTGGTGACCTTAATACCAGAGAGGTGTCTCTGTGAAACTGTGGGCATTTCCAAGGCACTCAGAGCACTTAGCATTTGACAGAGGTCACATAATTACATTGCCTAAAATAATGTGTTTTTAGCATGTACCATATAAAAGATAATGCTATATATGTATGCATAGGAAAGCCACTTCTTATGCACAAATTTATACATAACTTTAAACACTTTCTGTTTAAATCTGCAGAGCTCTTAACAGGAAACTCTAAATGATTACAGATACTCTACCTGACTGTAGCTGTGTAGACTGTATACCCATGGATATAACTATGCTCCATCCCCACACTAACCTACTGGAAACACTCAAATATTCATTGTTATCCTTGGTTGAGTCGCTAGCTTTTGTTCTATAGACTCTGTTGTATTGGATTTCTGGTCAGGACTTTCAGGCCTATGCCTGAGGTTCTGGCTCACAGACCCACAGAGCTGTAGACCCACAGTCCCTAGACCAGAATTTTAACTGGCAGTCCGGCAGTCCAGCAGTTCCACAGAAACACACAGAAGCTTTTATTTATATTATTTTTATACTGCTTGACTTAGGGCCCAGGCATATATCATGTTAACTCCTTCATCTTAACTCAACCTATGATTCTTGTTCAGTCATGTGGCTTGGTACCTTTTCCCAGCAGCATTTCAACTTCTTTCCTCTGCATCTCCTGGCATCTCTGTGGCATCTCTTCTTATCTCATCTCAGTGGCAATTCTCTAGTGTCTCTACTCTGCTCTGCCTGTTTCCAGAGTTTTCTTAGTCTGGTAGCCTCGCTTTCTGTCTGCCTTTGGCCAGTTAGCAATTTTATTAAACCAGTAGGCAGGAAAATTATTTACAATGGAGCAGAACACAATCCCACTACAAGACTCCTTAACTCATGACAAATACAAGACTCTTTAACTTATGACAATGTAAATTTACATTGTTGACTTGATTTAGAATCACCTAGGAGACACACTTCTTTGTGTGTGTGTGTCTGTGTGTGTGTGTGTGTTTGAGAGTTTTTCCAGAAAAGTTAAATGAGCAAGAAAAGTCTATCTGAATTATATATATATATATATATATATATATATATATATATATATATACACACACATACATATGCCCTCCCATGGGCAGATTACAGGCTGAACGGAAAGAGAAAGTGAGTTGAACACAAGCATTGTTTACTCTCTGCTTTATGACGACTGACTAACACAAAGAGTCACCTTACTTTCTTGTCTCCATGTCTTCCCTGATGCAATGGACTGTATCTTTTCTTCAATTCTAAGACAAAATAAGCTCTCCTTTTTTGTAAGTAATCTTTGTCAGATATCTAGTCACAATGATAACAAAATTAAGATAGCACTTTATAATGAACTTGTCTAATTGTTCTTTCTAAAAGATTGGAATTTTAAGAGGTTACAGCACTATTAATATTAAACATTAAATATTATTAAGTGCCTCTTTCCAGAGTGTTCTTATCCCTTGAGGTTTTGTGGGAATTTTATTTGTTTACTTTGTTGAGGGGTACAGTCTTACAGTTGCCTACTGACAGGAAAATACTTTTTACTAACTACCTGTAGGCACACTTATCTGCCAGTGAATGCATTTTTAAGCAACCTTCAAGCAAATCATCATTGATTTGACTGAAAACAACAGGCTTGAAAGACCCAGTCTTTGAGAAAGTGAAAGGATTTGGAAAAGAGAAAAACTAAGGTGCCAGGACTGATTGCTATGTGCTCAGGTTTCTCACACTCACAGGCACCAAACATATCTTTATTGTGACATTGGTGAATACAAATGGCCTGGAAAAAAAATCTTTTAGATGAGAAGAAATTGAGATTTGATTGATCAACTCTTTCTGCCATAGAGATGGACTTTAATATAAATGTAAATTCATATCTCCTAGAAAGTTATAAAGGGAATCTCAGAATAGTAATATCAAACATAAACTACCATTTATTGAGCACCAACTATTTGTGGGTGTTATGTGAAGCATTTTATATATTTCAAAAGATAATTCCTATAATTACATTTATGAGATAGTTGTCATAATCCACATATGACACATGGAGAAATAGAGACTGAGAGAAATTAGTAAACATGCAAATAATCACAAGAAAGATAAAGAAAAAAAATCTGCCAGGAGTGGCTACCATTCAAAAGGCTGGAGAGATGGCTCCATCACTTAATGCTCTTACAGAGGACCTATGTTCAGTTTCTAACACTCATGTCAGACAACTCACAACCACCTATGACTCTAGTTTCAGGGGATTCAATACCCTCTTTCTGACCTCTGTGGGCAACTGCATATAAGCACTGTGTAAAAACTCATGTCCGCACACAAGAAAACACATCAATACAAATACATCAAAACATATACTAAAAGAATTCACCAACCCTACAAGTGACAGAGGACTGATCTCTAAAATATATAGAGAACTCAAGAAACTAGAGCCCAAACCTTGAATGACCCAATCAAAAATGGGGTTCAGAACTAAAAAGGGAATTCTCAGCAGTAGAATTACAAATGGTTGAAAGGCACTTAAAAAAGTGCTCAACATCTTTAGCCATCAGAGTAATGCAAATCAAAACAACTTTGAGATTCCTTACACCTGACAGATTGGCTATGATAAAAGACACAGATGACAGCCTATGCTGGAGAGGTTGCAGAGCAAGAGGAACACTCCTCCATTGTTGGAGGAAATGTAAGCTTGTTCAGCCACTCTGGAATGCAGTATGGTGGTTTCTCAGAAAACTGGGAATCATTCTCCCTAAGGATCCAATAATACCACTACTGGGCACATACCCTAAAAATGCACATTCATACTCCAAATGTATTAGCTCAACTATGTTCATAGCAGCATTATTTGTAATAGCAAGAACCTAGAAACAACCTAGATGCCCCTCAACTGAACAATGGATTAACAAACTGTGGTATGTCTACACAAGTACTACTCAGCAATTGAAAAAAAATATATATTCTAAAATTTGCAGGCAAATGGATGGTTTTGGTGAATAGCTTCCTGAGTGAGATATCACAAACACAGAAAGATAAGAAGGATATATACTCACTCAATAGTGGACTCTAAACAAAAGAGCAAAAAATAAGGTATGTCCAAGCTGCAAATCACAACCACTGAACAGGTTGAGATCTGAAACACCTTGGATAGGCACCTTGGATCCCACTCTCTCCAGAGGAACATCTGACCCAGTCTTGATGTTGGGGTGAGGAAGGTGGATCTGCCAGAAGTGGATGCTGAACTAAGCCATATTGGGACCTTGGGACCTCCTGCCCTTGCTGGGGAGGAGATGGGGAGATGGGGAGGACAGTGAGTGACTGGGAGGGGTGAGAGGGGGGAGTTTGAACAAGGGGATACATGGATAAAAATGACTTTATTTATAATAAAAAAGAATGAATAGCATTGGAAATCTGACCTGAGTTTAGTTAAGAAACTCTTCATTGAGTTCTCTGCTATAATAATTAACCATAAACTTGATGACTTAAAACAACAGATACCAATTTTCTCATACTTCTTGAGGACAGATGCACAAAATTAATATCAACTTGTCGAAATCAAGTTGTTGCCAAGGATATGTCCCTATCTCTGGAGACTGAGAAAGATTCCACTTCTTACCAGATCCTGCCTTGATGCTTCATCCTTACATGATCCAAGGCCAGTATCTCAAATCTCTCCGTATTCCTTCAACATGTAACCTTATCTTCTATATGTCAATCCCTTCTCTGAAGTTTATATTCTGTCTGCTAAGCCTCCCTTTGTGGTTATAATTAGGGCCAGCCTGGAAAATCCAGAGTAATCTTCATCCCCCAAGATCTTTAATTACTCACTTTTGTAGTATAAGGTCACTGTCATCAAGTGCCAGGATGATGCTAGGGACCATCCTTCAGTCAACAAGGACAATACCATTCATTTTCATTTGGGTCTCCAATTATACTCATCATTCTGTCCTGACTTTTATGATGTATCAGTAAATAGTATAGTTTCACAATCTTTTTGCTTGCAGTTTTAAAATCCAATGCACTTTGAAATACGGATGTTTACACAGTACTGTTACAAGATTTAGTGGCAGAAAAAAACTTATGTAAATTAATCTTCTCTCTGATTTTTTATCACCTTATGAATGTAGATATGCTATGATAGACTTTATGTAATTTATGTTATTTTATTATAAAAAATAAGATTATGTGAACTATACATACATTTGAACCTGGGATTGTTATCTGGGGAATCTGTTAGAGTCTTGGTGAAGTCTCACAAAAAAATTACCATCCATGTATGCTATCAGCAAGAACATTTATTATTTCAGCATGCTGGGTCAACAATCCTACACAAAAACAAAATGGTGACTCTCCCAAGAGGGATGTGTGGGTTCCTTTTAGCCAAACCTAAAGGGAGGTCCTAAAGAAGTTAGGTCATCTCTGATATGATTGGCTTAAGCAAGTGACAATCATATTAGTACCTACTAATTGGCTAGGACTAGCAAGGACTGGTTAAGGATACAAAGTTTCCATCTGGGGACAGGTCTGGAAAGTCTCAAGTTTTGTCTTTCTTTTGCTATCTGCCGACTGCATGTATCAGGCCTCCTTGGCCTTGCTGGGATGGGGATTGATTGCCCCTTATTTGTGGCTTATTCAGAAACTGCTTGCTCAGTCTCAAGAAACTAAAACTGAGGCCTGATCTCTAAAACGAGACTGAGCAGCTTGTTATGGTGTCTGCTTAGTCTTCTCAAAATCATGCTTCTACAGTAAGCTAAGAGCTGGAAACAAATCCACAAAAATTTTAGTAGTATTGAAACCTGTAAAATTACTAGATATCCCCCAAGGGCAGGAACATTCCATGAATAAAAGGATCTGCTTACCTAGGAATCACTATGAGGTAGTTAGAAATGAACTCTGGAGAGACCATGTGTCATGGATAGATGTGGGCATCATCAGGACAAAAACCAAGGTCTTCAGAGTATAATCCTGTCCTGCATCTGCCTCCAGCCTGTACTGTACACAGACTATTGGAATATCTTTTGCATATTATGACTCTAGCCTCAAGTCAAGTCTCTGAATCACAACAGCATCTTCTTCTGTAACCAATGGAGAGGACTCTAAAAGCAAAATGTCAGCTGCCAAGTCTAGTTCATGTTCTGAACCCTCAACATGGCCATTACCTCTCGCCTTGCATAAAACCCATCTTAGATTCTTTTCTTGTCCATATGAAGAAACCTCATCCAAACTTCTAGTCAAATCACAGATGCCAGAGCTATAAAGACATCAACTTCGAACCCAATATAGACTTATTCTCCCCCATCACCTTGATGCTACCACCACTATTAATTTTCTGCTTTTAGTATTGTCCAGTATGCTTTGTCCCTTCCCCAAATTTGTTACCAGTTGTTAAACCTTCACACACACACACACACATACACACACACACACACACATACACACACACACACACACACACAAAGGAAGTAGTTTCCTTGAACCTCCTTTAGCTGACCATCTCCCTATGTATATTCACATAGACAGACACATATTCCTTTTATCTTCTTTGCTAGAAGCTACCTGCAGACTGTCAAGGTTGTTTAAGTTTTTGTTCATTTTTAGCCTGTAGTGGGTATCTTATTATGTTCTTCTTGGCCTAGTAATTGGGAAAAGAACTGTATCAAAGAATCAAAGAGGATGTGGATAAATCAAGAGAACAAATCTATCACATCAACTAGAATAGAGTAGCTCAAAAACTGTGCACTACTTTGAAAAGCTGGAGACAATCTACCAGCATCAGTTCCCTTTGGGTAAGATAATATATTTGTCATAGATGTTTAGCAAGAGGTCAAACCTCTCTTTTAGTGATTCAGTCAGGTTTGTCACAAACATCCTTCTCTCTTCATTTCTGTTAGTCATCAGTATAAATGACATCCTTATATAGTCTGAATGTCACTGTAGGGCAGATTCCAAATTCTTTATTGATATTATAAAGAAGTGAGAAATTCTATACAAGTAAAATTTTCAGAAAAATAAACCATACTTTTATAAATGGAAACATGTTTATAGTTATTTTCATAAAAACATTAGCAGTGAATTATTCTGCTCTTATGAGAAAAATAAGCAGAGTTAAACTTTTGAGCATGTCAATGACTCCTCATAAGAAAACTCAGTTTACCCAGAGAGAAAAGACTAGTGACAACCCATAGGCCCCAGGTGTGTTGGGCAGATGCCTAACAGGAATCATAGGCGACCGAATGGGCCTCCTGATCCTTCCAGCCAAACACAGTTTTCTCCTAAACACCTATAACAGAATGGGAATAGTTTATTAAAAGGGAAAGCTTCCTGGGAAGATCAACATCTCCAGAGTTCAAAGCCCTAGCTCCCACCTCTTGGCCCATCCTCTTAACTGTGACACACAGGAAAAACTGATCCTCAGTCTTTACAGTCTTCAAGACTGCACTATGTCCTTCCATTATGTTACATGTGAGAACACTGTCAAACCACAGTGAGCCACACACAGGAAGTTCTATCATATAAACTCCAAAGCAAAATACAAATAATTATTTACTATGGAAGTAGAAAATTTTCCATGTTCTGTAAAATGCCTATCTTATTTCTATAAAACCATGCAGAACATACCTGGTCCAAATTTCTATCAAACAAGATAAAACCAATAGTGAACTGCTGAGATACACGAAACTCAAGCCAAAGCTTTGGGAGGGGGTTTACATTGAACAGAGTTGAAAGAGGGGGAAAAAAAGTCAACATCTAATAGTACTCTCCATATGGTGCAAGTCCATATTCCCTGATCAACCATAGGATGTATAGGAGGCTAATCCTTGTGAGAAGGTGACTGGGATGAAGAAGCCCTCGGTGCTTGCTGGAAAGGCACTATCTTGAACTTCAACTCTTGCTTTAGAGATTATTATAAGAAAAAGAAAACAGCAAGGTAGTCATTATTTCACGAACAAAGTACTAAGCAGTGCCAATGGCCTCCAAAGTATTCTCAGAGATAACTAACTTTTCCAAAATATTGCTTCTCATTCTAGTTTGCTAAAATTTCCATCATCTGCCAATGTAAAAGAATGTTGGGAAATAAAACAATAACTTTGTTTAATATTTATGCTATTCTCTCATATTAAATATAATTTATGCAACTGGTTTTTGTATCACCCTGTTTAATTATGTATAGTTGAAAAGGCTTATATTATACATGGTTATCATTTATAATTAATTAACTCAATGTGGAATTTCTGTTCATGGCTATAAAGAATTGGGCACAGGGCCTGTGTCAGTACTGAATCCTCTTCTCAGTCATTCTCTCTACAAAAAAATAAAAAATCAAAATCAAAACTATGCTTATCTCATAGCATATTTCCTAAGAATACCTTACTCTAGACTCAAAGACACCTTCTTATTTATGAATGTCTCCTGAGTGGGTTGACGTCATCACTGAATCATGAGAGGCTGTAGAAAGGATAAAGGGTTGATGGGGATACCAGCTGAACTGAGTTTTTAAGTCAGCTTAAAACATGAAGTTAGTTTTCTTATCAGGTTGCTCTCCTAATGTTCAACAGTAAACATTTACAAAGCAAATGAGATGTTTCTTCTTATTTTGCTTTCTATTTAATACTAACACTATAAAGCTTCTTTCTGGAAATGTCCCCAGATTTCCCCATTCACACTCTTGGTTCTTCCTCCCATCTGCTCCTCCTTGGCTATTCCAAGACTCTTCCTCTCCTTATTCTGCCCTTAGTTATGCTGGGCCTTGATTTCCTCCACATTGCTTGGCCTCTCCAAAAAAAATCCTATCACTCTCTCGAACTCCCTGTTCTTTCTAAGATGATAACACTCCAAGCTAGCTCTCAGACCCAAACTACTCTCTTTGCTTAGTTATTTGGAAGCCAGTAGGACCAAAATATTCCATAAACCCCTCAAGTCCAATTTATCTAAAATACAATTAATTAAGCTTTTTCCTCCTGTGGTTCATTCCTCCAGCTTCATTATCCTTTTTCTCCCCAGGGTCATCAACTTGGAAGTCCTCCTCCAATCAAATTCCAGCAATCCCACTCCTGTAACATCTTCACAGCATCACCCCTATTCCATCACCATTTTCTTTCTTCTGGTTTTTATCAGCATATGTGGGAAGAAAACTAATATTTTCTAAAGTGACTATAGGCCCCAGTCACTCCTTAAAGAACATTCAAACACTGTTATTATTTTTATCAGCACTGATATATACCAAAAAAACCCTGAATTTCATGATCCAAAGTTTCTAAACACAAGAAAGTTGCAAATGTTTGAGGGTGTAGACATGCTATTTACTTTTGATTATAATATATTTATACATGTATAGAATATCACACTGTTTTCCATAAATGTGGACAATTATTGTATCAGTAAAATTCTATATATGAATAAAAATAAACTGAAATAAATATATATATATATAAATAAAAACTGAGTCTCAAAAAAAGTTTTTTTGTGTTTTGATTTAAAAAAAATTGTGAAGATGTAAATAAAAATCCCAGTCTCTCCTTTTCTGTTGCTGGGGATCCCAGTCTCTTTTTATCTACAGCAGATCTGTCCTTCTCCATCACAATAAGCATCCATGTTGCCTTCTTCCCATCTAGTCTTTAGGAGCAGCCCAGTAGCCTGTGGACCAGTGTAGTAGGATTATGCTGGTAATGTAAATATTTGTCCGGCCTGTGGGTTTTATAAAAGCTGATTGGCCAAAGGCAAATAGGAAGTGTGGGCAAGGCTACAAGGCTAAGAAAACTCAGGAACATCTCAGAGCAGAGACAGAAGCCAGAGAGACACCAGACAGACTTCACACATAGATACCAGAGTCATCAGAACTGCCAGGAGACACAGAGGAAATGCTGCTCTGTGAAAAGGTACAAAGCCGCACAGGTAAACAAGATGGGTTGAGTTCTGATGAAGGAGCTAGAAAATTATATGCCTGGGCCCTAGGTCAATTAACATAAAATTAACATAAGCATGTGTGTGGTTCTGTGACTCTGTGGGTCTGTGGGGCTGAACCTCAAGGCTAGGCACAGAAAGTCCAGGCCAGAACCAAATACAACAGACCAGAATTTATCTTATTCCCTCATAGTACTAATCCTACACATGGTAGAAGGTCTTCCCTGCACACTTCACCACTCAAAAAACCCACAGCCCCATTTCAAGCTAAGTTGCATGTGATCATTTGTAGAGAAGAGCTTGAGATCTTTCCTGTCTGTGTTCTCAGGCTGACACATAGAATGTACTCAAGAAGTATTTGTTACCGTAAGCCCAACTAACCAGCCATGTGTCCCCCAAACTCCTCTTTCTAAAACTCTATAGCTGAAACAAATATATAGGGAAGATTTAAAGACGTGAAATGCCCTTATTCAGTTGGACTTCCATAATTTGTGATTCTTTTGATTTTTTTTTTTAATTCTCTTCCTAGTTAGAAGAGTTAGTTTGCCCACAGAACTAGTTTTTTGTTGTGTTTTGTTTGTTTGTTTTAATGGAAGTTAAGAGCAGATAGACTAGACCTAAAAATGAATGCTTTTTTCTGAGGATTCTGCTACAGTCTGAATACCTGGAGCTTGGGGTAGACTTGCTTTGAAGGACTGTTAAGTGAGAAGGTATTTCTCTCCCTTGACTTTTCATGTTCCAGGGTTAAACATCTTTTCTTTTGCATATATGTGAGCATGTATGTTTGTGTACATGTCATAGATAGGCAGATAAGTGTGCCCTTCTGGGCATGTGTATATATAGAGGTTAACCTTTGTAGTTGAAAGTATCTCTGTCCTGTTCAGCTAGTCTCACAGCCATTTAGTCCCCAATAATAACACAAAGGCTTATGTTTGAATTATAAATTGTCTGGCCTATGGCTCAAGCTTATTACTTGCGAACTCTTACTCTACTAACCCATGACTTTATTCTATGTTTATCTACGTGGTTTGGTACCTTTTTCTCAGTGTAGCATTCTTGTCTTCCTTTCTCTGTGTCTGGCAGGCATCTCTACTCTTCCTCTACCCAGAATTCTCCTCTTCTGGTCACCCCAATTATACTTTCTATCTGCCTAGCTTTTGGCCAATCAGCATTTTATTAAACCAATATTTACAGTGACAAATATTTACAGTGCACAAGAGCATAATCTCATAGAAAACCTTGGATATTGTTCAGGTGTCATTTCTCTTGTTTTTTGAGATAGGGCCTCTCAATTTTTACCTGCAACTCTCCAAATAGGCTAGGTAGCTGGCTAGCAAGGCCCACAAGGATCCACCTCTCTCTACATCCCCATTGCTGGGATTGCAAGTATATGCTACTGCATCCAGCCTTTGCACATAGGTTTTGGGGACAAAACTCAGGTTCTTATGCTTGCACAGCAAGCACTGTACTAAACAGACAAGCCATTTTCCCAGCCTTATTTTTTCCTTTTTCCCACTTAGTCATAAACATAGAAACTCAGAGTTGGCCTGGAGTGAGTGTACACTTTTCAGAGGCCTGTCTCAATGAACAGTCATGACCTGGCTGAAACAAAGTCTGATATTTAATGCTTAGAAAACAAGTCTTCTTGGTTTGGCACCATGACTGTGCATATTAACAAGTTAAGTGCATTGTTTTGAAAGTCACTGTGGAAATACATGTTTCCATGACCTTTGTGCCATTTTGCATGTAGTTTCTTGGCAATAGACATAACTATGTAATAGAAAGACAGTTCAGCTTAGAAGATATAGGATAGTACAGGAAGAGAAAAGTAGATGTACACAGTGGTTGAGCTTCTTCTTCATATGGACACACTACCAGTGTCTCAGAAGAAAATAACTAATGCTAATGACCATTTTTTTCAGAGTATGTCCAAGTACTTTATCTGCTTTCATCCCCTGCTTACATTATGCTTATTAACATCTTCATTGTGTATAATATCAGAGAGGTTTAAACTCATGTCTCAAGTAGCAGAGCCAACTGAATAGCAGATGGAGAACTTGGATCTAAATCCTCCTACCTCAAATGTTAAGCTCTTTTAATGGAACTGCAGCATGTCGTATTTATAGATGATAACTGAACATCACTCCATTGACAGGCATTTCCTTTGGTTTCCTTGGGCAAGAAGATGATGATAAGATAGGCCGATGGGGAGAGTGATACAAGGTTCCAGATCATTGACAATGAGAAGGGTCATGACTGAGGAATTCAGAGTTAATGGGCTAATAATCAAAGTCTAATAATGATGATAACCAGAGAATGTTCCCTCACTGTCTTTCCTGCAAACATGCTGGCATTATTGCCCTCTCCAAAAACCACGATTTGAAGACATGCTTTGATAATCTTGATCACTGATCCTAGAGTTCGTAAAAAATGGTAGTTCTTGTTATTATGTGTGTTTGTGAATATGTGTAAGGTCCACTGGGATGTGGCTTAATATAAGGGGAAGTGTGACCCTTAGTGGGTCACATGACATCACACTAACAATGCTAGCCCTTTCCGCTATCCAAGTACACCTATTCAATTCACACTGCATGTAGAGACCATCCACTTACCTCTCCCTTTAGCTCTTAATCCATTATGCAGAAACAGATGTTTCAAGGTCTCTATTGTGTTTTTTTTTTAACTGATTTTCATGTTACTTTTGTCTAATAAACTTGCCTAGTATTGGGAAGAATATCCACCTGTCTCCTTCTAATATTTCCTCAGGAAACATTGGGGAAAGCCTTCTCATGGGCTTTATGTCCACTCCTTTCCTCTCCAAGGCTCCCTACATGCAGGAAGAGAAACTTCATTGACAGTTTGGCAAAAGGAATGTGAAACACATGGAAAAGAGTTAGCGCTCCTTTAGAATCTACATTCTCTCTCCACTGTGCCAAAAGCTTGGTAAGAAAATTGGGTGATAAATTTAACTGGAAACATGCTGATTATGTTAGAATGTCTATGTGGTTATTTTTCCAATCAGCTCTATCTGTAATAGAGGTGATCTATTGATCTCCATATCCATGGCCATGTAACTGTCTTTGAAATGGCTTTAAACACAAGCCTGCAAAAAGTAATGCTATTTATGGATACTTTAAAACCTTAATGAAGGTCCTTAATAAATGTTTGTGAATATGAGGAATTAATTAATGCATAACAGAAAGGCTGACTAATATTCTCTGTAATGGGACATCTTTCACAAAGAATATGATTTCTTTTTCCTGTGCTCTGTGGAACTGTATCTTACGGTAAGAAATTTGCACACTTGAACTTCACAAGTGCATGTGGAGTCAGCAGCATGGCACACTCTTACTAGTGGGAATAATTGGAGCAGCCCTTGCTCATTAGTGGGGAAGCACTGTGCAAGCTGTGTCTACATCCTCACATCTCTGTGTATGGCAGCACTTGAGAAACTGCTGAAATCTACTGAGATGTAATATTCACTGTTAACTTGACGAGATCTGGAGTTGCCTAGGAGGCACATCTATCTCTAGGCCTATCCATGAGAACATTTCCAGGGAGGTTTAAGTGAAGAGGGAATGGTCAACCCAAATACACATGGCACCTCCCCACTGGCTGGGGACCTAGACTGAATGAAAAGGAACAGCCTGTGATCACCGATGATGTTCCATCTCCACTTCCTGATATGACCATGGACAAGACACCTCTTACCATGTCTTTCCATCATGATGGATTACACCCTCCGACTTAAACCCTCTTCTCTTTAGTTGCCTTCATTAGGTATTTTGTTTCACAAAAAAAGTGATAATTCATACATTTAATCTATAATGAAATTATCAAAATTCCTTTCAATAGCCACCTAAAAGTATCCTATGCTTCTTCAGAACTAGGCTATGACTTAATAATCTTTTCCCTTGTTAATATATTTAGGCATAGAGGCAATTTTTTAAAAAGAGAGAAAAAAAGGAGTAGTAAAAACTATATGTATAAGAGGTTGAGTTGGTGTTTTTAATTATTTCTGTTTGTTGGTTGTTTGTATTGTTGGTGGTAGTGGTGAGGTGTATGCTATGATATGCCGGGTGTGCTTCTGGAGATTAAATGCAGAGCTTTGCATAAACCAAACAAGTACTCTACTACAGAGCCACATCCGCAGGCCTAATTATGTGCATAAGATTAGAAAATGTGAAAAGTTTTTATTAATGATTTAAAAGAACTTGGTAATTTACCCTAAAGTATAATCATAGTAATTTTTCTTATTGGTCAGTTCCAATAAAAAAGGAATTAGGAAAATAACCAATATGTCCAGAATACACACACACACACACACACACACATATACACACACACACACACACAAAGTAAAATTAGAATATGAGTGAAAATAATCATTATACTCCCAAACACTCATTGAAAGCATTGAAATATATCTGCTTTGTCTTTTAATAACCAGAAGGGAAATAGACTTGGAGTGGTGAGCTATGTAAAGCATGCAGGTTGCATGACAGACTGCTCTGATTTATGAGCATTCAACTCCAAGTCATGTAAAGAATTTTGAGCGTGTTCATTCCTGATTCCAGAAAGTTCTCTTTCTTTCTTTATACAGAAATCCAGGGTTCTACTCCACTGTGTGGCCTACTGAAAAGCCTTGTCCCTAGTTCAGCTACTATTGGTAACTGGCTCATCAGGAGAATCACTAGAATGGCAGATGCTGCCAGAAAGGCCTGGCACCAGACTCTGCTCCAGCTCAGTGCCTAATGCTATTACATGTCCTCCAACAGCTGCACGGGTTCCTCGGTGAGCTGTTTGAGCATTAAAAGCGGATCAAGAATCACCATTGCCTTATGCCCAACACTAATCCAAACATGGTCTTCACAAACTAAAGGAAATGCAATGGCCAACTGGGCTGATAACAAAAACTTTACAGAGGAAGCCTCAGAGAGAAACTCCTTCCCACCCCCATGTAAAACTGCTATGTGCTACTGGCATCTCCCATGGAGAGCATGAGAGAAGGCAAGATGCCATCCTACACTCTATTCATGCTCAACACAGTGCCTTGGCTTGCTTTCCTGCTGATGTAGTCACATTTCCTTCTTGTAAGTACTCTCTTTATCCGACGACTCACAGGTTCATATAGTTTTACCCACAGGAGTTGTAGCAAGTATCTGTGCATAGGATGGATGCATACCTGCTCCTTTCAATCCAAGTAGTGAGAAAGATGTTTTCACAAACATGTGTAAAGATGTTTAAATGTCGCATCTGGCATCTACAATGAGCATAATGCAATCTCAAGAAGAAAGTGAATACTATCTTTGAAAACAGAGAATAAAGAATTCCTGGACCATTTACCCCTTAAAAATAAAGGCAGCTTTCCAAAATGAGTTCCGGTAGAGCTAAAATGCCTTGGAAAGGAAGACACTGAGTCACGCTTAGGGTACACATGTGTCATCTCTGCAGTTACGACCTAAGTCAAAAGGACGGCAAGTCTGAGGTCTTTTGAGAGCTATACTGTGAATTCTAAGTCAATTGAGCTACATAGTCATAACAAGGCTATAAACAACAAAGGAGCAATAAGAACTATCCTCAGCACCCCACCAGAGAGCGTCACTCTTTGCCCCAACTCAACACAAAGAAAAAGAATATCATCACCTAGCATGCAAAGCTTTCAAAATAGGCATCTTCTTTAATAATAAGTGTAGTGGAATTATAGTATGTTGCAAATATTTGTTCCTCCTACTGGTTTAATAAAAAGCTGATTGGCCAGAGGCAGACAGGAAGTGTGTGTGGTGCTACCAGATTAAAAAAAAAAAAAAAAAAAAAAACCTCCGAGAACATCTCAGAGCAGAGCAAAGACTCCACAGAGCTGCCAAGGAAAAATAATAATAATAAAAAATAAAATAAAATAAAATGCTGCTGAAAAAAAAGTACTGAGCCAAAATAAAAAAGTTAAGCTAAAATAAAAAAGCTTGCTAACAATATACCGGAGACATAGGCCAAACAACATAAAATTAATATAAGCGTCTAAGTCATTTTGGGGGGGCTAAACAGTAACAGACTGCTAAGCGCCTGAGATTGCAAGTCTGTAGGTCTAGAACTCAGAGCAGAAGGGGCCAAAAAACCTCTTACAAGAAGTATGAACAAAAATAGAAATGCAAAAGTTCAGAAAAAGAAAGGACAAAGAAGAAAGAGAAGGAACAAGACCAGAGTCTGAATGTGTGTGTATGTGTGTGTGTGTGTGTGTGTGTGTTTATAAAGTACAAGCAACACTCAGTAGCATCCATCAGAAGTTTAGTTATTTGCTTATAACTTCCACCACCTCCAAAATAGCTGGGAAATCCTTCCAAATACAGTCATAAAGCCACAAGTGATTTGTTTTTGGTGTTTTATTAATTTTTGTTTTGTTTTTAATGGGAACTAAGACAAAGAATGAACAAAAAGTTATTTAATAAACACAGAAGCGACATGGCAATCTATAGCTAGGGAAAATGGGGCCCATTAGCATACATCCCAGATGTGTCAAGCAACAGAATGAACTGAAGCTGCACTCACTTTTTCCAGATCTTGAAGACCAAACAGACGCAGACATGTGGACCAGCCAATCAAAATCCTTCCTTAGAAAATGGGTTAGGCTTGTAGCTCAAGCTAATTTGGAGGTCATTTATTTAATGCACAGTCCTTATTGTATTGATGGAAAACCACAGGCTCCAGAGTGGTCAATAGACCAGTGTAACGTCATTGCTTAGCTAGTAATGGTCAGTTAGATCTGGAACCTGGTTCTTCCCTTCCGGGAGATGTCAGTCCTCTGCCCATCACAACACAATTGGAGAATAGGTTGCAAGATATGTCGCAGCCAGGGAACTATGGGAAGTAGAGAGGTTAAGCACTAGGGCTCAGTATCAAACCTACAATTCACTGTGTCACCAAAGAAACCATAAAGCCTCTGGGCCCAGCGAGACACTGAGATTTTACTGTCTACTCTTCAGCAAGTAATCTTGTCTCTGTGAGCTACAGGCTATCAGCAAATGAAGCCATAATAGGTAATACGTTAAAATTCTTTTAAAAATGAGAAGCCACAGTGTGCTTTTTGAGGCTCTCTTCCCAGTCAGCACAGAAGAGTTGGATTTGATATTCATAGTGCAAGCAAAAAGCTGGCCATGGTGGCACATGCTTATAATCTCAGTGCTGAAGAGGTTGATACAGGAAGATCCCAGAGCTAGCTGAATAGCCAGCCTAACCTACATGGGAAGGTCCAGGCCAGCCATAAGTCCTTTCTCCACACAACAAGGTGACAGAGACTAAGGAATAACATTCAAGGCTGTTTCCTGTCCTCGACAGGTACCTGCACACACATGCACACACTCAACTACATATGCCCACACAAAAGAAAGCATCGTATGTAAACCATACATCACATAACAAGCATTGTATAAACTGTAGCAATTAGTATTGCTATTGAGTATGGACCTTTATAAGCAAACCACAAGATTTATTTTTAAGTGCTTTTTGCTTAATGGTAATACCAATATGGATCAATAATTGAGAATATGGAAAGGGGAAAATTAAAAGTCTTTCCCAACATCCCAACTACCTTAAAACAACCACTGTGAACATGTTGATGTATTTTTATGAGAATGATTTAAAGTGTGCCATTTCTTGTGCCTTGTAACCTTCCAACTGCACTCAATTTAGAATAAAAAGTTGGCAGGAATGCAGTCTTTTCTAAAACCAATTTCTTGTTTGTTTTGCATTTTAGGGGTAGTGGGAGGAGAAATATTATACACAGATATAAACTATGTCAATACAAACATTATCACATTTTAAAAATTATATTTCCATCCTTATTTACAGCAAGGTTTGAAGAGTGCTTTACAGTCCATTTAAGAGAGTTCCCATGTGGTGTAGTGTTTGATACTCTTAAAGGCTCAGGTCGTGAGGGACTTTACTACATATAGTTTAAAGATGAGGAAATTGAGAATCTGAAAAGATACCTGACTCATCACAGGTCTTTCAGATAGCGAGAATTTGGATGGTAGCCTAGTGTCTCTGACTCAAAGCTGGTACATGTTAATTATCCTAACTGAAGAGAACTCTGTCTAATTAGGCTTAATAATCTGCACAGCCTCCAAGATATATTGGAAAAAGCACCCTGACCTAGGGTAAGCAAAGGAATGTAAGGCAAGTGTCTGCCTCTGGTATTGGCAAGTCACAAACCTTCTCTGGGATTAGGGCTTCCTCATTTGTCTAAGGAAACAAATTCTAGGGGAAAAAGGTGTGGTTCAGAAGACTAAATTCTAGGCTTCTATGGCATGTGAAAGATGAAGCTCTTCCTCACTTATAGAAACAATTATAATATGATATCTTGAGAAAATATTATTTAAGATGCCTTACCATGTCAAGGATCACCAATCTGGGGTAGACCAGGGTCTCCTGTGGCTTCTGAAAGATTTTTTTTTCTAAGAATCTACAATGCTTGATAGAAAGAACTTGAGTCAAACATGAGTATTGCAAGTGGATTCTGAATGAAAGTTTATTTTTCTGAGTGTGGTTGCATCCAGTCATCCCAATGATGTCCATTTAGATTTTTCAGAACACATTACCTTTTAGATCAGATTTTATGAGATATTGAAAGACTGGCCAAATGCCCTTGGGGAGAGATGGGGTATAAGAATCAGAATCATTAAATTTAGGTGAATCCTCTGGGCTCTTTATTTGGTTTTTTTTGAGACAGAGCTTTTCTGTGTAATACTGTATCCCTGGATGTCTTGGAACTCACCCTGTAGACCAAGCTGGCCTCAAATTCACAGAGGCTCTAGTATCTGTTGTCTCATAACATCCTCCAGGACCTGGGCTACCAGGAGACTCCTCATTTCTTTTTAAAGGTAGCCTCATCTGGGCCTCAGTCACTGAAGATCATGATGGCGTATATGAACCCGAGGCCTCACTATTCTGTTAATGCCTTGGCTTTGAGTGGCCCCAGTGTGGACCTGATGCACCAGGCTGTTCCATACTCAAGTGCTCCTAGGAAGCAGCGGAGGGAGCGAACCACATTCACCAGGAGCCAGCTGGAGGAGCTGGAGGCCCTGTTCTCCAAGACCCAGTACCTGGATGTGTATGCTCGAGAGGAAGTGGCTCTCAAGATCAATCTGCCAGAGTCCAGGGTCCAGGTCTGGTTTAAGAATCGCAGGTCAAAATGCAGGCAACAGCGACAGCAGCAGAAACATCAGCAGCAGCCCCCGGGGGGAACAGCCAATGCTCGTCCTGCAAAGAGGAAGACAGGCACATCCCCAAGACCTTCCACGGATGTTTGTGCAGACCCTTTGGGCATCTCAGTTTTCTACAGTCCATCTCTGCCTGGCCCCCCAGGCTCACCCACCACGGCAGTGGCCACTGTATCTATTTGGAGTCCAGCCTCAGAGTCTCCTTTGCCTGAGGCCCAGTGAGCTGGATTGGTGGCCTCAGGGCCCTCTCTCACCTCAGCCCCCTATGCCATGACCTATCCTGCCTCTGCTTTCTGTTCTTCCCCCTCGGCTTATGCATCTCCAAGTTCCTATTTTAGTGGACTGGATCCCTACCTTTCCCCTATGGTGCCCTAGCTGGGGGGTCCAGCTCTCAGCCCTCTCTCAGGCCCTTCAGTGGGGCCATCCCTGGCCCAATCCCCCACCTCCTTGTCAGGCCAGAGCTACAGCACCTACAGCCCCATAGATAGCCTGGAATTCAAAGATCCCACAGGCACTTGGAAATTCACCTACAACCCCATGGACCCTCTGGACTATAAAGATCAGAGTGCCTGGAATATTCAGATCTTGTAGAAGAGACTTCTGGTTCTCCCTTCCAGTTTGAAGCACCCTCTCTGGGTTCCATCTGCCTCCTCCTGTTTTAGATTACAGGAGTGTAGTCCCAGCAAGGGGCAGGAAGTAGCAATCCTGGCAAAGGCTATGTATAATTCAGCCTCTGGTTCAGTCCAACCTCTGCTCCATCAGGGAGCCTAGCCCCCACACAGCCTACCCCATCAATGAAAGAGGCTTCTTCCTCTCCTGAGATAGTCCAGTTGTAATCAGTAGATGTCATGATTGTGATGTGGATATCTGCTGCTTTTCTAAGACTTCAGTAAAGGTGCTGAGAATATGCTCCAGAGAGAAAGGACATCTATCTGTCTCAAAATTTACCTGGAGAATGTTTGAGTCAGAACTCACAGTGCCCTAAGCCAGGTGTGGTGACTCAATGTTTGTAATCCTAGCATGGAAGAAACTGAAGCAGGGGGATTGCTGGGAATTTGAGGCCAGCCTGGGCTACAGAGTGAAACTTCTAAATTCATTTGGAAATTTTATACAGTTAAAGTTAACTAGTATCAGATTTATATGATAGGTTTAGGGGATTGTTCATTTGACTTACGTGTATGTATGATTCATATATCTGTTTATTACAGGCATGTGCCACCAAACAGTGCAGGGAGGCTGTGTCTTATACAAAATGCAAAAGAAACTTGATGTGAATATTGGGGAGAAGTTGAACGGAATGTTCTATAACCTAGTCCTCAATTTCCAAGGTCAGATAGAGAAGATACCAGATATCTGCAGAACCTCAAGAGGCTGGAAAATCCTGTTCATGGATCCACTTGGGTAGAGGTCTTTTAGATGTCCATAGATTGTGTTCAGTATTCTATTTCATAAGCCAGGAGCTGTGGCACATGCGTGTAATCTCAACACAGGGAGGTGGAGGCAAAGGGATTAAAAGTTCAATGTCATTTTAGGCTACATTGCAAGTTTGAGGCCATCCCAGGCTACATAACACTCTCCTTTCCCCCTACAAATCCTACTTTCCAAGCCACAAGACTGACAAGGCAAAAGGCCAGAGAGCAATGAGGCCAGGAGTCCCCATCACTTGACGTTAGCTTCTCTGGTCTTTCAGGTCTCCCTTCCCTGGCTACACAGAGTGAAACTGATTAAAAATATGGGATCCCACTCAAAAAAAAAAAGAAAAAAACTCACAGAGGTCCACCTGCCTCTACCTCCCAAGTGCTGTGATTAAAGGTATGGGCCACCAAATATTCTGAATTTTTATGTGAGAAACTATTCCTCTCCCCGCCCCCCCCCCCACTGTGTGTAGATGAGATTCTTGTGTGTATGTGCACACATGTATGCAAGCATATAGAGGCCAGAGTAACTTTCTCAATTCTCTTCACCTTACCCTTGACATGGAATACAGATTCCTTTAAGCTTCTTTTTAATAGGCTAGCTGGCCAATCATTCTCAAGAACCCTTTTCCCCGTTTTCCCCAGCACTGGGATCACAGATACTCACCATCATTCATAGCTTGTGATATGTGCTCTGGGGATTGAACTCAAGACCTTCTGAGTACATAGCAAGCATTTTCCAACTGAGCCGTCTCCTCACGAAGCCTTCATGCTTATTCATGTTTTGTAGTTGTCAGTTTGCAAGACTGCCAGCCACAAAGACTCAGGCACCAGCTCCAGCTGAACATAGACAAACTGCTACTCACATCCTCCTGATCCTTACACTCCAGAAGACATCAGATGGAAATAGGTTTGCTCCACCCAAAGCCTCGAGTGTATGCAGGAGTAGCCATTACCTTACAAAAAGAAGGCATGCCACAGCTGGTTCTTAGGCAAGAATGGATACTCTTCTGAATATGTCCATTCCCAGGATGTTAAACAAACACAGATCTCCTAAGCTGAATGATTGCTGCTTTTCCTTGAGATGTTTCTGCTTCTCCGCTGGTTCTAAAGACCTTCACTTAACCTAGACACCCTCTCCCATTTCTTCCCTTGGGTTTGTGAACTTTATTTTTTTTTTCTTTCCCTCCACACAACAGAAATAACTGCTGCCCCCTTATCATTGATGCAAAGCCTTTGGATCCTTCAAGTCTCAAAATTGTCATACTTCTTCCAGGGATCTTCCTGATTTGCTCATTGAAAATTATTAATCTATTATCTAGGCCAAAGCTTTCCTACTGATCACAGATTTTATCACAGCTGTTTCCAGTGTAGGTGTGGCTTCATCTTCTAAACCAGCTCCTAAGAGTCTCAAGAGCCAGACCTTACAGTATGGCCACCCAACAAGGAGTAAGAAAAGAGTCAGACTTGTCACCATGCCTCAGGATGAGAGAAGTCACAGTTCTTGAAATATGTAACTTTTGTCAAGGGTAGTAACTCTGTTTACTTCAGTTTCCCCATCCAGACTAAGAAATATGACAGTGATTATTTAGTAAGGTAAAGAATTATGAGTATTTTTCCCTAGATGACATGCCTAGGCATGTCTTAAAATGCCCAATCACCACTAACCCTTGCATATAGAAGTGCTCTATGGTACACTCATGCTATAATTGAGGGGGACATAAGAATGTAGTTTGGAGTGAGGACATATTTGTACTCACATAATGAAACTATGCTGTGATGTTTGTGGCTATAAAAGAAAGCAGGGGATACTGCACATGTGCAGATCTGGTCCAGGGTGCTACTGGGCTAGAAGCATGATCCCCAAGCTGATTTGACTTGAATTGATTTGAATGGTGTTAGCTGAAATCCGTGAAGTTAGTAATCACATGCCCAGTACCTCAAAAGAGTCCTTCAGTGGTTTTATAATGTACCAACCACAGACGGGTTCAATTTGGTACTGTTATTAAGCAAATAAATGGATTTTTAGATATTTAGCTTCTAATCATATGTGAACTTCAGGAAGCTCAATGCTCCAATGGTGCCATTAAATACCTCTTTGTCACAAAGCCATGCTTTGACTTCTGAAGCAAAGTTGAGGGCCTACATTCAACCCCATTAGTTCATATTTTGCCCAAAATGCAGCTTATAATGAAGCCAGCAAATTAGGTCCCCTGACCATAAACCTCACAGAAGGAAAGCAAGCAGAGCATGAATCAAGAAGGCTTCGCACAGCACTTAGCTATTAGTAACATATAAATTAAGTGTACAATCAATGGGGGAGGTGCAAGCTTAGGGGTTACAGTCTGGGTGAAACTTTACCCAGCGCCCTGAGCAAAGAGAGCGGTAATCATGATGACCAAATAGTAACAATGAAAGCTTTTTCATTATGTTTTTGATGAATGATAAGTGCTGAAACTTAGAGGGAGCCTTGTTTTTAATTTATTGCCATTATTCTTAACTTGTCAGGTTGCAGCAAGTTGTCCCAGCCCATCTGGTATCCACACCTCTCAGACTCGTCCCAGACCTGAGCCCTCAGCTGTAAGTTTTGAACAATAGGATGACTCACAGCCACAGTGTGATTCTATTACCACGGTTGGTCTGTGTCACCAACTTGCACAACTCTGCCTGAATCATGTCAATTAAGTTTTGAGTGCTGCCATTTAGAGTTATCCACCCCGCCCCCAGAGTTATATCGAGAAGGATTGTAGTTCACTGTTTTCAAAGGAGGAGTTTGTAAACTCATGAGGGTGTAACTGATTCCCTTCATATTGGAAGAAGTTACCATCCACAGCTTTAGTAGAAGCTGCTTCCAGGCTCTGTGATCTACCAAATTTATATTGGCAAACACACCAGGGCTAGGGAGTTCTGAACTGCATACAGTCCACAGCAGCTCGCTGTAATATACACCAGAACCATGGCACCTATTGGTAAGGCAGGTCTGTTCTGAGTGATGGAAGAGATAATGTATCACACAGCATTTTTTTAAAATTACTTTACAAACACTGATGAGGCTAGCCTTATAAAATCATCGGCTAAGAAACCCACAGTAATTCAAGAACATTCATGCCTCATAATGGCCTATAAATGTTTGTCAGAGTTCCAAGATGTGCACAACCAGTACAGTGCATTTCTGTTTTCTATTTTTGTGCAGTTAAAAAAAAGGGGGGGGTTAAAAATAGCCATTGGACTGGTCCTTCCCCTCCCCCTTTGGACAATTTGTGGAGGAAAAAAAGAAGTTCATTCTGAGGCTGAAACTTCAAATGCCAAGTTTTCACTTGGAACTAATTTTTATGGCTGAGTTAAAAAGATCCTGAAAGGAGAGGTTTCACGTGGAAATGCTGACACAGCTCTGCCCACAGTGGCAAGAAGCGAGGTGCCATAATGCCTGTTTGTACCTTGTTTGCTTAATTGTCGCTTTAGAAATGGAATCTGGCTGCTTAGCCCTGGGCATCATACATCTCTTAACCACATTTGTCTAATTATTATTGGGACTATTTGGAGCCTGCAAAGAAGTTAGTTCTGAACTCTAAACTGACGAACCCAGTAACTCATTGCGGGAGAGGACCCGCAGATGTATACTCTGACTCTGTGCAGGTTTCATTATTCCAGACTTTGTCTTCCTCTAGATGTAGCAGTCACTGCCAACAGAAAACCAAGAACAGGTGAGCATACTCATTAATAGTTCTTTTAAACTTAATTTTTGGCAATTTTCTGCTCATCTTTTTCTAAAAGTAGAAAAGCAGATGACACACTGTTTGTGCTTATGAAATAATGACACACATTCCCTGGACACTGAGATGGGTGAGGACCAGAGTTAGATTTACAGTCTGCATCCACTGAGAGGATCTTAAGGTGGAGACCCACTGAACTTAACTAGATGTAGAGAAAGACAGCAGGGAAAGCTTGGAAGCAAAGCAAGATTCTTTTCTTTGCTCCCTCCTGAGGCTCTTCAGAAAACACTCAGATGACTAGAAAGGCTGAACCTAAGAACCCTCCAACGTAGCAACAACACAAACAAGTATTCCTCCATAGGAAGGAGACCCATGAAGTTGTGGAGACTCATGGCCAGTGGAATCAATCCATACCGAGGTTCCCAGACTTTCTGTTCCAATGGTGTTGCTGAAGTGAGAGGGTCCAGTGCTGTCCTCAGACCCAGAATATATTGCCACACTAGTAACGATGCTAAACCTAAGCTACAATTCACAGAAGCTTCATGCTTTAAAAAGGAAATAATAATAACAACAAAGGAACATCTTCCTTTAGTTATATTCCCCCAAAAAAAGTCTTTATTCCATTAAATAAAGAGGATCGAGGGGGGAAAAAAAAGAAGGTTTTTCTGAACTTTAACGTTTGTGTAGCTTGGGCTTTGTTTCCACCTTAAAATCTTTACCTGGCCGTGATCTGTTGTTCCATTACTGGAGGGCAAAAATGGGAGGAATTGTCTGAGCTAAATTGCAATTAGGCAGCCCTGAGTGTGGCTGGCACCAGTTAACTTGGGATATTGGAGTGAAAAGGGCCGTAATCAGCCTTCGGTCATGTAGAACAATGCATAAAATTAAATTGACATTAATGAATAATTGTGTAATGAAAATGGAAGAGGAGCGTTAATTGCATGTTACAGTGGGTGTAATGCCTAGATAACCTTGCATTTAATGCTATTCTTAGCCCTGCTGCCAAGACTGCGAGCTACAGAACCTCTCTCAGCAGGAAGTCATTAAGGCCCTGAGTAGATAATGCAGGCTCAGGGAAACCTAAGTGGCAACAGTATAACAAGAGTTTCTTTCAGACCTTTGTGTTTTCTGGGAAAAAAGGGGGGAGGGGGCATGTTGAGGTAATTTGTACACATCTGAATGAAAACAGGAAACTTGTGGCAACCTATTTGCAGTTTGTCCAGTCCTGCCCATTCCCCAGCTATGATACAGACCAAGGTCAGCTCCTAGAATCAAAGACAAGGCGGTCAGCATGCAGCTGTCCAGCAGTTACAACTTAGTTTTGTTAATCACTTAACTGTGGCAGTCTGCAAAAGATTTGACCTCAGACTTAAAAGACCAGGGAGAACATGTCCTCAGGACAGGTTTGTGGGCACCACCTGCTCCACTAGATAATCAGTTCAAGAGCCCTAACAGCTTCAAATAGCCACGGTGTACTCTGACCATAGCAAGCAGCAAATGTAGACCCTTTCTTGACCCTGTCTTCCCCAAAGCAAAAGGTTTCTCAACAATTGCAAAGTAGAAAAGTCACAATGTTTTTCTCCCGACTGAAGTTTCTCTTCACTGAGGTGCTTCTAGATTTCAGGCACTAGAGGTATTGGGACATTTTTGGCTTTGTTTGTTTTTTCCGTTTTTGTTTTTTCTTCCAGGAGGAGTCTGCTCTTGCACAAGGGCACCTTTCTCACCTGAAGGACATGAGGGAAACACCACGGTGCTTGCCTAATAACTTTACCCCAGATTACAGTGTACACACTGTGCACATGTGGCTGAAAAGACCAAGCTACAATGATGCAAGTGAGCGGGTTGGCTAGAGGTGGAGCAGACTAAACATCTGTCATTTCTACATACTCACAAAGTATACGTTTAAACCTCATTTGGAAAACCTCTGAGTACTACGAATAGTAGTCAAGATTTATTTGTTGGAGGGGACTCTCATTCTTTCTCAGTCTCATATTTCTGCTTTTGCAAATGCAGGCATCAGTACATATTTCAACCAAAGTGATTTTTGATTGAGGAATTATTTCATCCTTGGGGCTTCCTTTTGTTTGTTACTTTTTGATTTGCATGGAAATTTGTTTTTCTCCAGTCATTCAGAATGGATCTTCGGTGTGGCTGCATGCATGTCTTTTGGCTTCAGTCTCTTGCTCCCATTTCCAAGTTTTGCTGGGTAGGATGAAATAGAATGCTTGCATTTCTGGAACTCAAACAGTACAGTGAAAGGTGTTTCTTCCGTCAAGAAACTCTTAGAGATACCAAGTCTCACAACAAAAGAGAACTAGCCCAAAAGGATAACTCCCAGGCACACATCAACAATATAATATGTAACAACACACTGACTTGGCCCAGTTATCACTAAAAGAAAATGCAATTCTAAGACTAAAAAGAAAAGATAATAATGGATGGGAAGAAGACAGCATGGAAGGAGAAAAAAGATTAAGCTCTAACCATTGGCGGTGTCTGTTGTCATACTCTTATCTTTCTATCCTCATCATTCCAAGATTTCCCCATGTGGGTGCTCTATAGCTGTGTGTGCTGGGACAGGAAGCACAGTAGGAATAGTATGACAGATGTCTCTCATCACCTCCACTGCCATCAGTTCTGAGACCATTGCTCTGATCACCTTTATATCCTTACTAAGGATCAGAGAACACACCTAGGTCAGTGTGATACCTGTGGATGTAAACTTCTGATCCAATCCAACTGCCTGGTCGGGCATTTCCCTACATAATTCTACTTTGACATGACTGTCTCCTCTTGGATTTTTCCAGGTTCCATGTCTAATCCTGGATATTGTGTATCCTTTAAGATATATGGTTAGACTTACCTTTCAACATTATTCTTATATACCCCTTCAAGACTTGAATAAACAATAGTATGTAGAATATGTCTTCTTTGATGCACATTAATTCTAAAGTTCATGGACAGAACATTGTAATACAACAAAAGAAACACAATATTTGAGAACAGTTTAAGTTACAGAAAATACATAATTTTAAATGTACAGTAAGGGAGAAAATTTGTTTCCAAGTCTTGAATAAAAACTTTAGAAAGTATTGGTACCATGTGACATGAAAGCAGGTGCAAGACAGAAGGGAACCACAGGAGGGAGGATGGGGAATCGGGGAGAAGACAGGGAGCAGAGAGGAAAAAGGCAAAGCTGCATGAAAATGTCATAGTGAAACTTGCCACTCTGCATACCAACATAAAACTAGTAAAGTCTTAAGGATAAATTGTGTTAATCCAACATTCCTCATCTTAAGGATGTGTTGTGAGTCTTAGTAAATGAAGATGCTTTTCTACTAGCTGGTCATCATTATGATAAATGCATAAGATAGGGAAGCTATTGGAGCCTGAGCTAAGGGTAATCGAACTTTTCACAAGGTCATTACTGATATGAGTCATTTTTTGGCACTGTCTTTGTGGTTCAGGGATGGATACAATTTTCTGAAAGAGGCAGTAGTTTATTCAGGTTTGCTATGAGTTACGATGACTCCAAAGAGACTTTGCTTCACAGAGATAAAGGACTTTCAAGTTGCTAAGATTAGTGGAAGACAGTGATCAAGACAGAGACTTCATTGTTTTGCAAAAATCCATTAGGAAATAATTGAGATTTAAGAGATCACATGACTTGAGAATTAACTTTGACTATCCCTAGCTATAAGACCTAGAGAGGAAACCTGACCTCGATGCCTTTGGATTCCTCATCTCTGATGAGAGGTGCTTTGACCTCCCCTAAGCCTTCTCTAGAACAATAATGTGAGAATGCATGTCACACAAGATAAATATAAATTTATAGAAACATTACTATATGGAAAGTTTCCAAGATGCTCAGCTGGCAGTTCATGGCAGAACCTGCAAGACTCCATCTCATAAACTGGTCCCTTTACAAGTGTTATTCTTCCAGAGGTTCATAGATGTATTTAATAAATTTTGCTCATTTTTACTTCTGCATTACCCTCTTTGATCCCCTCCCTCTTCCCACTAAAATCTTTCTTCCCAATAGATTGTCCTTCTGCCTGCATGAGTTTTCTTTATTTTACTTTCTCTGCTTTAGTGAGTCACTGATTTTACTCAGTGTTTAAATAAACATGAGTTGGGGCTTGTTTACTGGCGCATGGCAACTGATCAGTGGCTATACCATTGAAGAAAATGACAGCATTGTCCCCCAGAAACCAGTAACTTCTTCAGGGAGAGCCGGAGTCTCATAAGCCCCTCCTCCATCTATGATTAAATCTTGACAGACTCATCTTATGCAGATCTTGTGCAACTAACTACGATTGCTGTGGGCACATGGGCATCTTGGCCATGTTATGGGCCATACGTGAGTCACTTATTTGAAGCACTTAGGCTAGTTCTGAGACTTCTACCTATTATATAGAAAATGTTTCTCTGAAAAAGGCTGAGAGCAAAGCAAGTACCTGTAAGTGTAAACATAAATACATAGAAGACACTTGGATATCACATCTATTTAAAAAGAACAACAGTAATGTGATGGCCTAGTTGAATGGCCATTCTTCATTCTTTCTGATGCAGACATGCTGAGCATAGTGGCTTGACATCTCTCCCCACCCCACTCAAATGGATTCACAACACCTGTGCATGTCTCCAAACTGATCATTTTATTCCCTTCTTTGTGACAGACCCTGAGCTTTCTCTGGACTCCTACAGCAGCTGGAAAGCAAAAAAAAATTAATCTATATTTGATTTAAAATAACAGTATAATTGCTGATGATAATCATGATAATGAGGGCAGTAACTAAGACAGAAATCCACCTGTGAGTTATTCTACTTTGCACATTGATTCAAACTAAGAGTCACCTCAGAAGCTAAGCAGAGAAATTGCTTTGGTCGTTCTTCAGAAGATGGCGCCCTGTGCATCAAACCAATTCAGCATGACTCTGAGACGATGCATGTCTGAAAAAAGAAAATTCAGTCTTTGTTCTCTTCCTGATGTCTCACCAGTAGGTTGTGGACTTCATCAGAGAATACAAACACAAACTTTTGTTTAAACACCCAAATGTTTTTAAACTGCAACTTAAGTAATTAAATAAATGTGTAAAGTCACATACCAGAAACTGTTGTATGGAGAGATCTGAAGAAGCCTTGAGTAAATGTGTAAGTAGTATATGAAGTCCTGTGTGAATGTGTTTTGTTGTCATGGGCACAACTGTGTCAAGGACTCAGTGCCTCTGACCCATCCGAGAGATGCCAAAGCCCTCCTGTCATCTGAGTGTAAATGTTGACAGTATGGTAATGTGGGATACCTTTCTGTATGCTGTGAATTACCATTGGATAATAATGCTGTGAATTACCATTGGATAATAATGCTGTGAATTACCATTGGATAATAAATGAATTGGTTTTGGCCTATAGTAACGCGTCTTAGAAGCAAGCAGGAAATCCAAGCATAGATAAAGTAGAAGAAGGACAGAGACAGGGAGAGATGCTGTGAGATCTTTTGACAAAAGAGAAAGAGAAAGATGTAAAGAAAAAGAGAAAGAGAAAGATGTAAAGAAATCAGGTAGGCCATAGGCCATGTGGCAAGACAGATTAATGGAAATGGGTTGAATTAGGATGCAAGACCTACTTGGCAATATGCCTGAGCCATAGGCCAAGCAACATAAAATTAATGTAAGAGTTTGTGTGACTATTTAGGGCTAAGCAACAGTGGTGAATGAGCTGGTCTGAACCTCACACCTCAGGGCTAGGCCAAAAAGGTTGGGCTAGAAACTATTTACTACAGTATGGAGTTTTGTAAAATTAACTTTAATACTTGGATAGAAATTTGAAGATGTATCAAGAAATAGATTTGCAAACAAAATAGTACATGATAGTTATATATGGGCCTATGGGGGTAATCCTTATCTAACCAGCACTTTTAGCAACCAGGCTCCATTTAAAAATAGTTTTATATGTGCTTAAGAGATATGAACACATAGTACTTTTCAAAATCAGTCCCTTTCCTAAGGCTCAGTTGCCTCTTCATAAGAAGACACTGAACAAGGGGCTGGAGAGGTAGGTCAATTGGCAAAGTGCCTGCCACATACATAAGACCTAAGCTGAGGATCTTAGCACCCATGTAAAAGGGAGATATAGGATCCCTGCAGCTCATCAGCCAGCCAGTCTATCCAATTGATGAGCTCCAGATTCAGTAAGAGAACTCTGTCTCAAACATAAAGGTGGTATACAATAGAAAAAAAACTGATGTCAACCTCTGGCTTCTTACAAACACAGGAATATGCTTACAAATACATACATATACCACACACAACAACTGACAATCTCTGTGCTTTTCTAACTACATGCCACAACCTACCAGAGTCATGAAATTAACCTAGTAAGTAAAAACTATTATGAACACTCTATTGATACCCTAGTTAAGAAATTATGAACATTCTTTAAACATCTCCTGATTGCCCCAATACTTCTCTCAGTTGGTATCTATTAGTCTATTTGCATGGTGACACTCTCTAGGCTCAGGCTTGGTCAGCAATGTAAGCAACATTCTTATTTATGACTTTGTAATATATTGGTATATCACTATATCCAGGGAGCTCTGAAGCCTGTCTATATGAAGAATCTCAGGTCTAAGGAATAGAAATGCTTGGTTTTTACATTGTAGTTTTCTAAAGTTGTCCAGTAATTTTTATTCTGTATGGTTTTACCATATCTATTTGTTTTACCATATTCTTACTAACAGTTTGTATTTCATATTTTTTAACTTTAGCTAATCTAGTATGTATGAATTATAATTTATCATAGATTAAATTATGATTTTTGTGATCACTAATGATTTTGAGCATTTTTTCTATCTGTAATATGCTTGTTCAAGTATTTTACCAATTTCCAATTTGACTGATTTTTTATTAACATAAAAATTCTTTATGAATTCAGAATATTAATACTTCATTAATAGCATTAAATTAATATTTTAGGTTTTGTGAGCCATATAACCTTCATCTGAACTACACTGTTTATGTACTGCATCAGGGAAGATGCCATAGAGAATATTTATAGGAATAAACATAATTATATTCAATAAAATGTTATCTAGAACAATAAGAGGAAACCCCCATGTGATGGTGCATGCCTATACTATTAGAATATGGGAAGTAGAGGCAGAAGAATCAGTAATTAAAGGTCATCCTCAATTACACAAGCAGTATTTGAGGCCAGCCTGGCCTACCTGAGACCCTGCCTAGAAAAAAAAAATAAATAAATAAAAATCAAAGGAACAAGATTGATTTTAAGACTCATAGCCTAACTCTTGAGTTTTAAAGATGCAGTCTATAGAGTTCTGTGGGTCACAAAGGATTAAAAGTTTAAGAAGATAAGAGCAAAGCTATTCTTTAATAAACTGCTAGGGTGCTATTTAATGTTTGTGCTATGATACCTGGAAGTGGTAATTTGAAACAAGGATGGATTCAATAAGTGGTACCCTAACCCTAACTCTAACCCTAGCCCTAACCCTAACCCTAACCCTACCTGATCAACTCATGAAAGTGTTTATGTTTCACCATTACACCTTCACTGAAGAGTGAACACCTGGTCACTTCAAAATGGTCTTACTGGTACCATGGTTCAAAGATTAAAGATGATTGCCACCAAGCCTGGTGACTCCTAAATATTCTCCTCTGGCCTTTACATGTATGTGTGGCATGCACACTTTCCATACAACATGCATGCACACTTTCAATAATAATAAAGTAAATTATCTTTACTCAAACAATAAAAACAGCATTTTATTAAGACTAGATCCATATGTATATGTCTGTTTAATATTATATAATGAATTGAAATTTTTTTTTCCATGAAGCACTTCTACTCTGCTTTGATATATGATAGCAGTTTTAAGAAAAATCACTTCTGTGACTATTGGGTTACCAGCTGAACTAACCATTTTCCTAAGAAACTTCTGTTAATTCCAAGAACTAGACATGTAAACTATGAATAGTCTGCTTGGTATGTCATATAGTTCATCAAACTAAATAAATCATGGCTATCACTTCAAAGAACATACTTAAATTATTTATTATCACAATTAAAACATAAAATTTTAAGTGAAATTTAGGATTTTTATTTTATTGCTCTCAGAGGTTGACTTTCCCAATTCAACCAGGGTGTTTCACGGGATGAGTGGCCACAAAGGTGGAGGTTTCCACATAGTATAATGAAATATGCCAGCATTTAGGAGATCTGTGAAAATCAGTCTATAAACATTCTGCTGATTATCAACAAGTGATATTTTAGGTAATGTGCTATATATTTAATAAAACCAATCTGGAATATCAGAGAAGAGATTCACCCACAGTCAAGACAGGCAGAGGTAGTGCACACCATTAGTCCCATCACCTGGGAGGCAGAGATTGTTCTGGACCTCAGTGAGGTTCAAGGCATAATAGAACAGTGGTAATTCATACCTTTAATCCCAGCATGGGGATCCAGAGGATCTCTGTGAGTACAAGGCCAAACAGCCAGGCAGTGATGGCATACACCTTTAATTCCAGCACAGAGGGAGTGGTGACCTATGCCTTTAATCCCATCAGATCTGAGTTTGAGGCCAGCATGGTTTACAGAGGGAGTTCCAGTCTCCCAGGCAGGCAGTGGTGGTGTCATGCCTTTAGTTCCATAACAATAGAAACAGGGATCTTTCAGGTGTTTATGAGTTCAAGGCTGATTACCACACAGTAGTAGCTCATGCCTTTAATCCTAACCTGGATATGATACAGTTGGGCGAAGAAGGTATTTAAGGCAGGTGTAGGAAGGCAGATGAAGCATTAGAAGCTACAAAGAGTGAGGCTGAGGAAGCTGGAAGATAGTGGGGTGAGATTTGGCTGCGGTGTTTCTCTCTTTGATATTTCAGCCTTTCCCCAATATCTGGCTCTGAGTTTCTTTTAATACAACCAGAATTTCTGCAACAGATATTAGAAAATCCCACATGGGTAAAGCATTCATTCAATGTGAAAAAATGTATCAAGGGAGCTTAGTGTGACAGAGCATGAAAGAGTAACTGGTGTGGTTTCAGATTCCAGGTTTACTGTTAACCTGTGAAAGCTTGCCTCTAGTAGAGACTTGGCTGAGAATCAAAGAATAGTATTCACGTCCCTATGAAAAAAACTATTTTTCCAATGTATGTCTATATGAGGTCAGATGTTTTTCATATACTTCAAACCAGCAAATCACAAAAAAAGTTGATTAGGTTTCTAATAATGTAAAAACAAGTCAATGCAATCCTTTTTCAGAGAGAAATATTTTTATTAAAATATTAGGTTAATATATAATCAGCTTACTATTTTAAATAAGTTAATAGACATCATAAAATAATAACTTCTATCTCACAAACTCAGAGAGATAAGCAGGGGATGTACTCGCTCACTAATGGTCTCTAAACAAACAAACAAGAAAAAAAAAAAAAAAAAGCCAAACATGCCCAAGCGGCAAACCACAACCACTGAACAGCTTGCGATCAGAAACACCCTGGACTGACCCTTTGGATCCCACGCCACCTAGAGGAACACCTGACTCACTCTTGAGGGAGAGGGGAAAGAACTGGATTTGGCCAGAGGTGGAGACTGATCTAAGCATTAATGGGTCAGTGGGACCATAGGACTGTATGCTCCCTGCC
>PVIH01016084.1:0-47004 GCA_004025045.1 Sigmodon hispidus
ATGTTTCTGTGAGTTCAAGGCTGACTACCAAACAGAGTAGCTCTTGCCTTTAATCCTAACCTGGATGGGATACAGGTGGGCAAAGAGGGTATTTAAGGCAGGCTTAGGAAAACAGCAGCAATTAGAAGGGACCAGGAGCAAAGTGGAGAAAACTGGAAGACAGCTGGGTGAGATTTGACTGTGGTGTTTCCTCTCTCTGTTTGATTAACTGCCAAGAGCCATGGCATAAAGACAGCAGATGGCAGTTCATTCATATTCAAGGTGTCAACCCACCAGGAGAAAAACCCTCTGATGGGAAACCTCATTAGGCAAGGCCATGAGGTTACAGACTCTGCAATATTGTTTCTTTTGCGTAATTTCACATGTGCTATTGCAGTTTGTAAGAAAAAAAGCTTTGAGGAATCCCGTATGGCTTGTATCGTGGTATGTTTTTCTCATGTATACATGCCAATCTACGAAGGTTTTATTTGTGAAGATGACTCCTCCCTAAGGTGTACTGTCCATTTGATACCAATAATGTTAATTTATAAGGAGTTTTGATGAACAAATATAAATACATTGTATGCTACACAAGTCAGGAAACTGTTTTATGTCATAGCTCAGGTTGACACAGGAAAATAGTTGAATTTCTCTAGTTGCCAAGATTAGTTGATATAAAGCTTCAAAGTAGCTTTAGATTAGACCAGTGCCTTGCTAATAGTTTTTAACATAAACTATTCTCAGGAAAAGCAGCCTAGTTCACAAGGACATAATATCTAGCTGTCTGATTTTCTGAACCAAGGGTACAAAGCAGCGTAATTACTATGCCAGTTTCTCTTGCTAATTCTGGCTGATAACATAGGGCAGTGATTATCTCTCTGCACATATTTCTAATCTTAGTTTTATGATATGGGTATGTAACACACAGAACAGAAAAATACGTTTTAAAATTTAAAAGTTTTAATGTTACTATACCTTAGAAAATGCCATAGTGAACTCATATTAGGAGATTTAAGGTAAACCTGAGTTTTTAAAGCCCTATGCCATGTGCAACAAAAACTCCTCCAACTGGATTTTCTTTCTTTCTACTTCCTGTGCATCTCTCTGTCTTCCTGACTTTCTCTGACTTTCTATGGCTTTTCCTGTCGACCTCTGGTTGATTTTATTTAATCCTGTTTCAAGCAGAAAGCTCTTGGATTAAAGTGTGTGCTGGGGGCTGTGCAACACCACAGCTAGAAGCAGGTACCTCCAGAATATCTGCTGTAGTTCACAGTGTGCTGGATATCCTGCAACAGTGCAAGGCAATATTATCTGTAAGCTTATATTGTGTACCTCACACACAAAACCATCATGTATTGTTTACAGTTTTGTTTTGAGTCATATTGATAGTGGTTGTCAGCATCAGCCATAGGTTGAACAACCTGTTTGAAGCTTTAGTGGTTAATTCTTTTTCCAGAATGGTGACTCTGTACTATGGTTTTGAGAAGCTTTGAGATGTTTCTGTTCTAGTACAGTAGACCTCTCACATCAGCCTTAGAGCATGGTGTTCCCCATCATTTCCCAGGCTTTCCACAGGCATTAACATTCCATTGGCTTAACATTAATAATTTAGGTGATCTGATTATCTGTTTATTTTCATGTCTTGAGGGTGGGCCTGTGATAGTACTACATTAGAAGAGGTGTCTTCGAGGAACTCCACTGCCTCAGTGGCATATGGACTCAAACTGAAAAGTCAGTGAAAATGTGACAGAAAGGTCAAAGACAGGACAAGCAAGCACTTGCTGTGAATCAACGCTTAAGTTAAAATTTATGAATCTTCTTACTATGACTTTTCATTGTCTTTTCCTAGGCCTACTCTGTGTATGATGAAGACATTGGGTACTGTCAAGGACAGTCTTTTCTTGCTGCTGTATTGCTCTTACACGTAAGTAATTTTCTATGTGATAAATTGCATATCATTACTAAGTTCATTTTTCTACAGGGTTTTGATATTCCTGCAGATTTCTTATCTGGCATGTCTCTTTAAATTATACCTTGGTTGATAAAATAAAAGATATAATGTCCAAGACAGAACAGTTTTTCAATTAATTTTGCTGAATAAAGGCAAATAAATTGTTTATTTGGAGTTAATTTTAGCTCAGCTATCTTGAATAAAGAAATCAACATAAGCACAAATATCAGAACTCAGATCACTCTGAACTACTATGCTATAACCAAGAAATGTAGATTTTTCTGTGATTCATTTTTAATGTATTCCTTCTTCCTGTCAGTCACTTTCGTTTATCATCAGTTGACAGATTCTGGGCTTGTAAATGGAATTAGAGATGAGTCATTTGTAATTTTTGTCCAGCATGGGACACAAATACTGTACACACAAACTTATTTTTATTTTCCTTTCTTTGTCTTTAGTGATTTTTCTGCTGATAGAAGCAATACTTGCTCACTAAGAATTTAGTGCGTGTCCAAATGGAGCACTGGACAGCATAGTAGATTTGCGCAGCCCACGTCTGCCAGAACTGTTAGGAAAACTTTCTGAAGCTGTTGGCAAGAAATGATAATTAAAGTTCAGGAAATTTAGACAAAAGAACAAGTGTATGAAATGGGTATTGTATTTAGAGAGAAACCACATGAAATCACACTTCACTACGTGTAGGGAGTAGTATGGGGTAAAATGATGAGATGGGCAGAAGCCACATAAGTACTACAGAATCATTTCATTAAAGTGACTTTCTTTTAACACAGATGAGCAGTCAATGAGCAAGGGTAGACATTCATATTCTTGTTGTTTGGTTTTGTTTAGAGGGAAGAGCAAAAACAAAACAAAACAAAACAAAAAAAACAAAAAACAATCATAGAGAGACTAGCTACAAAAAAATTCAGTCTCCACGAAATATATTGGGACTGTGAAAAAGAGGAAAGTGTGAAACATTAGAAGGAAAATTATCAGGTTCTGGATTAGTAAAGGAAAAGTCAAAGGTCACATGCCCAGTTTTTTAGCTGAAAGAATTATATTAGACTGAATAGAAGAAAGTTTGTGGTTAATGATTAGTTTTGTTTTAAATTCTTTGAGTTAAAAATTTTCTGAGATTCTGTTAGAGCTGTCCAGCAACTCCCTGAAACTAGAGACTGATAATTTGAGGACACATCAAAGATGACATGAAGAGAGTAGATCATATCACCCCAGGACAGTAAAGAAGACTAAGAAAGTGAGAAGGAGACCCCCAGAAGCGAGGTGTGAGTCATTGTTGAAATTCAGCTTTCTTCAACTCAGCCACAGTGAAGGACAAGTTGTATGTACTGCCACTTTGTTTCTAAATTTAGTTTACTTTGAGTTGGGTTGCTGGCTCCAACTTGGAGTCCTGCTGCCTCAGTCCCCCAAGTGCTGGGACTGTTGATGGGCAGGTGCCACTGTGTCTGGCCCTATGTTTGTTTGTCAAGGCACAAGAACTTTCACTTTGTACTGACTGTGACTTATAAGAGCCTGGTGTGAAGCGATGCTATCCAGTGAAACATGTAAGGGGAAATCCATGCTGGTCTGAGAAAACTGTAGACTGTAAGTGGCTGAGTTCTCCACAGTGTGGCCATTACACCTTCTGTAAGATTTCTGGTTCATACTTTCTCTTCTCTATCCATTTCTGGGAAACAAATTGCTTGTCTGATGGCACAGTGGGATTGTGGTGAGTTCTCTTATAGGCTTACTGAAGCATTGTGAGATTTAATGAATACGAGAGGGAAACAACAATTCTAGTTGGCCACCAGTGAGCAGCATTCACTTCTAAAGTGGATCCTTGTCACTTGTTTATATGTTGCTACTAAAAATGGTTGTGGCAGAAAGAATGAAGCCTGTCAGTGCTGTCTAAGCACTGGGTTTCCTTTACCATCAGTCACACAGTGGTGTCCAGCTGAATCCAATAATAATACTGACAGCATTGATGTGTACCATTGGCAGTGTGGGACCACTGACCTGAATCCTACTTGGTTCTGGCTTTTTATTTTGCAATCTCTGTGTTCATGCCTGTGAAGTGGGAAACCAATAAGATTCTTTGTCTGATGACTTAAAATGAATCAACTGTTATGCTGAAAACAATTTATCACTGCCTCAGAGTACACACATACAAGACACACAGATGGATGCTTTTACCTTTGCAACCTGGCAGATGGCCTGAGAGGAGAGACAGTTTTTCTGGGTGGTGGTGTTGGCATCCCCATGGAGGCAGACAGTGTGAGTAGGAACCAATGGCTTCTGGTTCATGTTTGCACTGGGAGAATCTCCATAATAAACTACAGACTACACACACACACACACACACACACACACACACACACACACATACACATACACACACATATACACACACACACATGCACACATACACACACATACACACACACACACACACACACACACACACACACAACACTGAATATTGAAATGGCTGAGGAAGAAGTGGAATATTTCACCTATCATAGTGTCAAGGGCAGAAAAGGGCCCAACACAAGTTTAAACTAAAGCATTACTTTGGATCTAGAACTCTAGAAATAAGGATCTGAAGTAGACTCACTGAATTAATATGGATTACCTTGTTCTAGTAAAAGTAATACTCATGGTTCTGTTGTCATGATTCTTCTTTCCTCACTTTCTCCTCTTGGTGCGTCATCTTTTTATGTTTTATGTACAAATAGTCTCTTAAAATTAGATTCCTCTGTGCTTAGAAAATTCTCAGGGGCTTTGACAATAGATCCATGGCATTGAGTAGTCTAAGCAGTGCAAGGACTATCAGACAGTTGCTGCTATATCCGTTTAGTGAATTATAAGAAATACATTATCTATAGTTAGAGAGTAAGATAGTGTGGGTAGCTTGAAATCACAATTTTTAACTATTTTAGAAATTAAATGTAGATAATTTCTAAATCTTTAGTATCATCATGTTAATATTAATCTGTTTATTGGAGGTCCAGTGAATGACTATATATTTTATTTTTTATAAAAATAATGTACAATTTTAACCTAGTATATTGTTCTACTATATCTATTGCCAAGTAACTTTTAAATTAATTTAAACTGAATGTGTACTGTTTTTTACCTATAAAAGGTTATGCTCATTTTTAAGGTTAAAGTACTATATTTTAAATTATTTGTCATGTAGAGAAATTCTTCAGATGCAAGAAATATTGTGTTAAACAATCCATAGTATTTAAAAGTATTGTGTTAAAAATCTATAGACAAAAGTCCTTTAGTTTATCTAAAAGTGAAGGTTTACATATATACACAGTGATTTCATTCACAGGTGCACCTTAATATTTTGGTCAAATACTTTACACATATACACCACAACTTGTGGTTAGAATTGCTCTAGTAGCATTAGTGTTTATAATCCTCTGGTTCAGTTCTCAGAACCCACATGGTGGATGACACTGTTTGTAACTTCAGCTCCAGAGGATTTGATGCATTCTTCTGGTCACCAGAGGCACAAGGCACACATGTGATATACATACATACTTACAGATAGACAGACAGACAGACAGACTGACAGACAAAGCAGTCATACACATAGAATAAAATAAACCAGTCTTTTAAAATAACAACAAAAACACAAAAGTATCCACTATTTCAATTCCAGCATTAAGTTATAATGTAACATTAAAATGGACATATGGTGGTATTTTTTGTAGCACAATGCTATAGAAATGGAAAAAAGTTTACACCTTATAGGTTATTATGAACAAGTACTATAAACAGAACCTATAAGTTCTACTAAAGAAAAGAAAATGTAAGATTGCATTTGGTATTATTCAGTTTTATATGATATCCAATAATGGGCAATTATTTTTCTTTTTAGAATATTTCATAAATAGAACTATAGCATAGAACAGTGTAATGGCTCATGCTGAAGTCAGAAGAGTGAATGTTGTAGGGAGAAGCTTGTGGAGAGGGGCTCACGACTGCAAAGACTTACACAGGGATCTTCAACCATAAAAGAGTATTTTCTTCCTTAGAATAGCTGGTGGCTGCATGGCACTTTGTAGCTATTTGTTTTTGCTTTATACAAATTACTTATTAGAGCATACATTTGGCTCTAATATTTTGATTTATTCAGAATAAAATAGATTAAAAAGTTATTAGTCCTTCAATGAAATTTCCCTTGAAGACAGGATTAAAATGTGACTTTTCCAGTGTCAATAAGAAATGCAAGCAGATCAGGCTAGAAATGGCTCAGAGGTAAGAGTGCTAACTACTGGTCTAGAGGCCTTGAGTTCAGTTCCTAGCACCCAAGAGAGGCAGCTCACAGCCCTTAACTCCGGCTCCAGGAGATCTCAGGTCCTCTCCTGGCCTCCGTGGGCACCCACTAATGCATGTGGCATATGTACTTGTTTATAACATGCAAACACATAAAATAGTAATGTATTATAAAAAAGAAATAAGAAACAGAGCTACTTACTACTTACCTTGGAAATCAAGATAGTATTCAGATGTTTTTATTTGTATATATGTACATAACCAAAGCTATTTATAACATATTTTTTGGACTTTTTCTGCTATGTGTGATAGACCTTGGCTCAAGAGACATTTATCGGTTTTAAACTTGGAGCTCATGGCAGAGACTTTCATGTGGTTAAAATCCAGGCTTCACATGTTGTCATCCTGAATCTCTGTAGTTATGCTTGTCTGCCCTTTCAAAACAGAATTCCTTCAAAGGATATTTTAAAAAGCAGCTAAGAATTTGAATCATCATTTAATGTCTATTAGGTTAATGTGACCTTGGACAGGATTCCCATACTGAGGTTCATTTTCTTCATTTATAATATGGAAATAATATCATTACCCTTATAGGCATATTGAGAAGTGAGGACCTTGTTATGAGTGTAAAGAGTATGACTTACCTTGTACATGTCACAAAAGGGCAGTCATGATATGAAATCCACTTTATTTAATGGACTTAAAAGTTATTGGTAATCATTTAATGCCTCTGAACCTCACTACTCTCATATTTTAAATGTAGAATAACTACTCTAAGATTTTTTGTGAGAAGCAGGTAGATTCATAAATGTGTCTAATAATAGTCTACTACTATTTCTAAAATTAACAATTATATGTACAGCCAATTTTTTTTTTTTGGCCCCGATCCTGCTCATTTAAATTGGTCAACATAGGAAGCTAATAAACATTTGATTTAATTGTGATCTAGCACCTACTTGACTTAAAGGGAAAGGTAAACAAATAGTTAGCAATTAACATTCTATTTGCATTTCAGCATATGAACAGAAAATGAAGGCTCATGAGTTTATAAATTTTTAAATAATCAGTATCTATCTTTGCTGACAAAAAGTTAGGAAATTAGTGAAGTATTCACTGCCTTCAGAGACAAAGGTGTAAAACACATGAGGTGGAGTAAGAAACCATGTCATAACTGATGTCCTTGGCTCTGTTTCCACCAAAAGCCATGTGGATGCCCAGAGTCTGCTCAGCCAGATGTGGCCATGCCGATCTGAGTAGCCTGCACTGCCATCAGGGGCCATACTGATCTAACATTCTGTGCCCTGGTGATACTCAGGGCCCAAACTGCTGCTGAGGGTCATGTCTGGGTCTGTGACCATACACCAGCCAGGGTCTGAGTTGATATTCATGGCTACTGTTACCATCAAAGGCCATGCAGATACCCAGGGTCCATTCAGCCATGTGGGACCATGTTGTTGTCAAAGGTCCATGCTGCCACCAGGGCCATTGTCTTAGTTGAGGTTTCTATTGTTGTGAAGAGATACTATGACCATGGCAACTCTTACAAAGGAAAACATTTAATTGATGTAGCAGCTTACAGTTTCAGAGGTTTAGTTTATGGCAGCATGCAGGCAAACATGATACTGTGAGAATTAGCTGAGAGTTCATCTTGCAGGCAACATGAAGTAAACTCTGGGTGTGACTTGAGCACGTATGATACCTCAGATCCCCCCTCCATAGTGACACATTTTCTCCAGCAAGACCACAACTACTCCAACAAGACCATACTTCCCATTAATGCCACTCCTTTTGGGGGACATTTTAATTCAAATCACCACAACCATGGTGATGTGTAAGGCTTGAGATGCTGCTGAGGGCCATATCTGTGTCCATGGCCCTGCTGCAACTGTTTGGCCTATGGATTAGGCATATTGCTAGCCTAGCTCTTTCGTCTTAATTCAACCTATCTCCATTAATCTGTCTTGCCACATGGCCCATGGCTTATCTGTGTTACCTTACATGTTGCTTCTTGGGCAGCTGGATGGTGTCTCTCTTGACTCTGCCCGCCTTCTCCTACCTATGCTCCAATTTCCCGCCTACTGCTAAGGTGTCTGATATAGCCCAAAACAGTTCCTTTATTCACAGCACATAGAAAGGCAATCCCACATTACTCCTGGCTAGCTCAGTCAGTAGAGCATGGGACTTTTAATCTCAGGATCATGGATTTGAGCCCCATATTGGGAGCCATTAGTAGTCTTATGTTTCTGGCCTGGCCTTTCTGGCCTAGCCATGAAGTTTTGACCTACTGTTCACAGAAACACACAGACACTTATATTAATTTTATGCTGATCAACCTAGGGCCCAGGCATATAGCTTGGTAAGTCTTTTCTCTTATCTAACCCATGATTCTTATCTTGCTTAGCTGTGTGGCTTGGTACCTTTTCTCAGAGCAGCATAGTTGTACCCTGCATCTACTGTCTTCTCCACTCCTCACTCTGGCATCTCTGCTCTGTTCTTCCTGTTTACAGAATTTTCTTAGTCTGGTAGCCCCAACCACACTTCCTGTCTGCCTTCAGCCAGTCAGCATTTTTATTAAACCAGTAAGTGGGACAGTTATTTACAGTGTAACAGAACTTATTCCCACGACAGCCCTGCCCCTTGCTCATTGCTGCAAGGGGTGACCTAGTCAGGGCAATGCTGGAGAGCTCATCCAGGTGGTGAAGACAGGGGAGAGCTGGCAGGCTGAACAACCCTACAACTACAACTACCCAGGTCCAGAACCAGGGCTATGTGTCTGCCCACCCCAACATTCACCCCATCTCTGATCTGCTGGAACATGAGGGGGTGGCTAGTCCTTCAGACCTGGGACTACAGGATATCCATGACACAGGGCGGCAATGGGACTCCATAAAGAGTTCCAGCAAGAGACTAGGATGCTCGAACCAGACTCTTTGTGAAGAACACTTGCATGTAAAGATGTATGGATGAATGGGCTTTCTGTGTGACTCAGTGTGTCACACTGCAGCTTCCATGACCAGATTTCCCCTTTATTTCCCCCCCTTTTTTCCCCTTAGATTTTATTGTGTTTTATTGGGGGCAGTGATTGCAGGGGCTGAGAGTGAGAGTGACAGGACTAGGGTGACTGTGAGGTGGAATAGGATGCATGAGGTGAAGGACACAAAGAATAAGTCAAAAGAAAGTTAAAAAAAAAAAAAAAGCTCAAATGCTTTTAAGAACATATAAGCCAAAAACCCATTTTAATAGTAGAAAGGACTAAAAAATGAAAGTTAGTTTTATAAATTTTGAGTAGGTAAAATTTGGCTCATGTACTCCTTTATCCTTTGGGATACTTTTATGTGAAGCAGGTGTTGATGTATAAAAGAGTCCCTGTTTTCCAAAGATAAAAAAAAAAGAGAGAAATGTGTATTATCTCTCATATAATTTCATTTAATCCTTAACTGTATTTCTTTGGCATCTACATTATTATATCTAGTTATTTAAACTAAAAATATTAGTCACTCAGAGCTTATCTGCTCAAAATCAACACCTCATAACTAAAACATATCTGCAGTTCTGAGATGAAACTCATGCATATCTACCACCATACTTTAGCTACCTTTCTTATCTGTCCCAGAACCACCTGCCTAAGCATGGCACCATTGATAGTGGCTGGGCCCTCCCACATTAATCATTGATCAAGACAATGCCCCACAGTCTTGCCTGTAGACTAAGCTGATGGGCTCTTTCTCACATGATGTTCCTCTTCCCCAGCTCTAGCCTAGGTCAGTTAAAAGCAAAACAAACAACTAACCAGGACAAGCACCAACAGCTCTCCTCTGCTGAGCTGGCTCTGCAGCCCTGACCACCTTTCCTGTGGTCACCATTCATGGAGAAGCCAGTCTGGGGAGCATGCTTGCCTATAGTTTATTACAGCTCAGTGTGCCAGCACATTTCTACAATACCATAGTGAGTTAAAGTCAGATTCTGCTTTTAAAGCTCTCTGGTGGTTTCTCACTGCACTTAGAGTAAGTTTTTAACTTTTTAATATTGTCTTATCTGTGTTTTGTTGGCGCCTATTTTTCAGCTCCTGAGAGCCAATTACTAAATTTTCAGAAATTCTACATGTCAGTTGTTTTAAAATTAAATAATGTGAATGTAGTCTTATCTTGATTGTCCATGGCTCTTTTTCTTTTTTCAAAAGCCATCTAAAGAACCAAATGAAGGGGGCTGGAGAGGTGGCTCAGAAGTTAAGAGCAATGACTATTCTTCCAGAGGTCCTGAGTTCAATTCCCAGCAACCACATGGTGGCTCATGACCATCTATGTTGACATCTGGTACCTTCTTCTGCATACTGTATACATAATAAATAAATAAATCTTTAAAAAAAAAAAAAGAACCAAATGAAGACTCCAAACCACACGAAACCTATGAAATTTGTAACAAGAGCCAGACACTTGACATCTAGGCTAGCCCCTGTGAACCTGCTGTGTAGGAACATGTCTTCCTTAATGGAAGTTTCATTAGTTTGACAATGACCTAGCTGGACCTCCCAGGATAGCTTGGCTCTGTCCAAATCCTTTAAACTCACAGAGTCTCTTGCTATATATTGGTATTTCCATATTGTTCTAGAAAACCAAGGAATTAAAGCTGTAATTCCCACCATCTATATACATTGTACATTTTTGCTATAAATATGGCTCTGGACAGTGAAAAATGGAAAAAAAAAACCTTACAGCAATGTTGAGCAAGGGAATTCTGAAATCACTCACTGAAACCACATGTGGTGGAAAGTGTTGTAAGAGGGTCTGTTTAATATCCTTGGTGTATGTGCATTTTTGTTTGGGTTGCATTTATTTTTTAAGATTTGATTTACTTATTTATTATGTATACAGTGTTCTGTCTACATTCTGCAGAAGATGGGAATAAGATCCTATCATAGATAGTTGTGAGCCACCATGTAGTTTCTCCTCTACCATGTAGGAATTGAACTCAGGACCTCTGGAAGAACAGCCTGTGCTCTTAACCTCTGAGCCATCTCTCTAGCCCTGGGTTTCATTTCTTAAAGATGTAAACATTGAACATTATTTCACAAGTTTTTACTGTTAGCTACATTAAGACTATCTCGTCTGTTCTTTCCGTATGACATCACCTGTGTGTAATAATATGCTGCACATCTCTTCTGTGTCTCTTCTAACTCCAGGCCACTTGTTTCTTCTTGAGAGCTACGAATAGTGCAGACACTTTTAGTGTTAATAACAGGGCCCTTCTACCTCCTTTAGTATTGGAATTATTATGACTTTACTACATTGTCAATAAAAATTTTTTCCGTTGTTAAAGGCATTGGTAGTCACCTGAAAGTGAATATTGTTTAACTATCAGAATGTTTCTATATCATAGTCTGTGTTGCATAATATCTGTGTTGCTTTAATTCTCTTGATATTGCTACTTCATTGAGTTATATCCTAATACACACATTGTCATAACTGTAAAAGCAAACTAAAATTACAACTCAGTATATGAATTTCCTTTTCTATTTGCTGCGAAAATGTCAACCAGTATTTACTGTTTATGTGTAACTTGTATTTTCTAAGATACTTGATTTCATTTTTTAAGTCTTTGATATTTTTGCAATATTTTTATACTTACTCTGCTAATGCTCATAGTGTAGACATTTACTTATGTATGTGTATGGTATATATGTATGTATGTATGTATGTTCACACATTTGTGCTAGTGAACATGTAGAGGTTAGAGGTCAAAACTAATGCGTTTTCAGTTGCTCTTCACATTTTCTTTCTCTGAACTCTGAGCCCACTGGTTCAGACTAGCCCACTAGACTGGCTGCTTAGTGAGCTTCAGTATTACAAGTACTGAGATTATAAACATGTTCCTACTTACATCCAAGTGCTGGATGGGTGAAGTTCAAACTCAGGTCACCTACTAACTGCTTCAAGAACTCCTGAGGATAAATATATTAATTAAAGGAGAAATATCAAAATAAAATAGACATGCTAAATAGAACTCATTAATCTTTAAACAGAAATGCTTGTGTTTCCATTTTCAGAGGGCTATATATTTCTAATCACTTATTAAATTGTTATCTAATCTCATATTGCATGAATTGTAATTGGTCTTATAATAACAACCTGGAGCCAGATATTGGGGAAAGCTAAAAGATCAGAGAGATAGAAGAACAAGCCACGGACATTTTCTCACTCCTCCTGAGTCTTCAGACCAGAAGGGGTAGATCTTGTTTCCACAAATCCTCGGACTGAATAGGGGGAAAAGGGAGGTGCAGGCTGAAATGGAAGGGGAGCACAAGGGCTGAACTCCTGTCTCCTCCCTCCAACCATATCACTTCCTGTTTCAGCTTCCCTAATGCTGGGATTAAAGGCAAGTGTCCCCAAGTGCTGGGTTTAAGGGTGTGTGATTCGTAGTGGTGGGATATAGGATGTGTGCCACCATTACCTGGCTCTTTTTGGCCTTGCACTCACAGAAATCCACACAGATCTCTGTCTCTGCCATCAGAATGCCAGATTGGAGGCATGTGCCACCACTGCTTGACCTTTATGGCTAACTCTGTGGCTGGCTTTGTTCTCTGACCTTCAGGCTAGCTTTATTTGATATGCAATATATCACCACAGTCTCACTTATTTTGTTATTGGTCTTATGAAAAAATTCATAAGAATCATTGTAATCTTTTATCATCACATAATATCTCTGATTCCATATAACCTTTTATTTAGTCTTTACAGATAACATTTTTTCTTTCAGAGCTGAATGACTATTTTATATTTTTTCCTTGTGACTTATTAACGAAAAGCTGAAAGCGTACCTGTATTGCTGAAGTTAGACAAGGAGAATGGATGCTCGCTCTAAGACTACCTCTCTCCCCCTATGGAACTGTATTCGGTTTTTAACTAGAGATTATGGGCTAGATTGATTATCAGTTAATTGTCACAGTTTTCCTTTTTTGCATAAAAGCTGAACTAATTAGACAGTGTTGCCTTTCAGGTGTATTAATTGGATGTGTTATATTCTTTGTATGATGAAGAGAAACATAGTTAGGAGCTAGACATGTAAAAGTAAACAGAAATCTGTGTTTACTTCCTATCTATCCTATGGCTACTGTGAATGGTTTATCATGATCTGGCCCATTCTGGAGCATGCCTCTACGTGGACTCTACCTGTAGCAATGCTTTCCACATACCCACCTTCGCCTGCCCAAGACTGATGTCTTTATCAAGTGGGTTTGCTGTGTGCTCATTTGTTGTGAAGGTCTGTTCCCTTCTGCTGTTATCTTCAGTGCCTCTCACAGTGCCTGCCCTCAGATGTGCAGTAACTCTCTCTGTGTTGGAAGGTAAAAGGCATTAAACTCTCTATTTGCTTCAGTGGTTCCGCCACAGTTAAGGAGATACTGACATTTTATTTTCCTTGTAAGATGCCAAATGGTAAAATATTCAGCTAATTGTCCTCCACCTAGAGGGAGACTGAATGAATTGTTTCACTAAGGCTGGCTATAGTACTTGGGATTGAACTTGGGAACAGCCACTTGTGAAGAAATTCAAGAGGCAATTATGAGGCTTAGGCTTTGATGGTAAGAAAAGTACTTCAGGTGATACTGGTGCAAGTCAGCTACACCTGAGACAAAAATGCTAGTGCAGGAAGAAGAGTGAATTCTATATCCTTTGTGCCACATAGCTATACTCCAAAAGTGCTTAAGACTTGATCAGCTAAGTTCAAGGGCCATACTTTATGAAAGACTTCAGATGGTTCCCAAATAAAAATAAAACAAGCTAGTGTTAGATAATCCAAATTACAATGAGGCATGTGTATTCAATTGCTGATTTTTTTAATATTTAAAACATTTCCAAATTTACAAATATATAGCCAATTTGGATAACAACTTAAATACATAATTATATTTCTAAGTAGAAAAAATAGTATTTGCCAAGTTCAGATTTTCCAGGGTGACTTAGATGAGATGTTTAGTTAATATCATTGTCTAAGTTATTCTTTTATCAGTAAAACCTTGGGAGTCAGATTAGGATACAAATCTGGTAGATCAAGAAACAGGGAGGAGAAAGCAGGGGGACGATGTCAACAGACTCTTTCTCTCCGCCTTCCCAGATCAAAAACACCCTGAAATCTCCCTAAGCCCTCACCTCTTCCTGTACCTCTCTGTCTGTGGCTGATTCTGGTGAGCCAGCTGAGGACCCTTGATTCAAGGCTCAGCTTTTATTAGTGGTCTCAGATTGTCAATGCAAACAAATTTCCTACAACATTTACTTATCCTTTGGACATTAAGTCTGACACCTTTGTCTGCGCTTGTTGTAATTTTCAGATTATTGACTGTTTTCTTGTTTGTATTCCTTGAGCTCTGTGATATTATAACTTTGAAATTGTTCCTTTGACTTCAGACCATCTTTTCTGTTCAGTAAAATTTTTTGAAAGGATTGATGAGTTTGGATCATTTAAATCTTGTTGGAAGAAATTCATAAGATCCTCTTCTAAATTTTTCTATTGTAAGAAAAATAGCAAAGATAAGATTCTGGGAGAATAGCACTACACTATCAAAATTTTAAATATGACCCAAGATTGATGGCTTAACACATAGCCCTTAGAACTTGGGAAGGTTAGGCAGCGTATAATGAGCCCTTGTTTTTTTTTTTTTTTTTTTTTTTTTTAAAAAGCAATAAATAAACAAACAATAAATAAGCAAAAAAAATTTATTGTTTTTGTCAGTGTAATCCTTTTTTCTGACGGTACCTTTGAAGGTATTGGTAATACAAAATTAATTCAATTGCCCATTTCTTGGAAGCTGATTAGATGAATTCTGGAATATTCACACAGTAGAATACTCTTTAGCTATTATAAAAATAAAGATGCAACTGTTTACATAACAAGAAAATCATATTTGTTAATGAATAAAAGCAAGATATATTATACATGTATGTCATATGTATATATGCTTTTTGTGTAGGAAGGAGGAAAGTAAAATACAGTGTAATTATTTTATAGAGAAAAATTATCTAAAGTCATTTTTTATGCAGAAACACTAACAGGACTCAGAATTATTGAGTAGTTAGAAGATTTTGCTCTAAAGACCCGGGGACAAGTGTGTAAGACTAATGTCACAACAGGCCTTCAGCCATTTCTGTGGAGGACTTGAAAGACCTTTTCATATATTCTAAACAAATGGCATTCATTCAAATTTCATATGTGTTTCCTTTAGATGCCAGAGGAGCAAGCATTCTGTGTTTTGGTGAAAATTATGTATAAGTATGGATTGCGTGATTTGTACAGAAACAATTTTGAGGATCTTCATTGCAAATTCTATCAACTTGAGAAACTGATGCAGGTAAGGAAAATTGGGAAATTCTATTACCCACAAATTTGTAGTTATCAAAAATCTCTAGTATTTGATGAGAAATAATTAATTCTGAAGGTTTAATTAATACAACTGAAAATATAAATAGATTTATTTTATTAATGCTTTTGACTTTTTGACATAAAAGTTAGTTTTTTTCTAAAAGCCAATGTTCCTTTTCAACTTTAAAAGTCAAATAACTATATGTAATAAATAAAGAACTAGTTGGACTTGATGACCATTTAGATACCTTATTTAAACTGTCAAATAGATGTATTTGGGTCCTTTTTAAAGTGATCATTTTGTACAATAAATGGTTAGTGTGTGTATGTGTTTGTGTGCATGTATGTGTGTGCGTTCATGTGCATGTGTGTGTGAATTTGTGGTCTGTTTATAGAGAAAAAAGAATGTGAGCTTTTCTGAGTCTTTGATTCTGTCCTTCAGTTATGGGAATACTTTATGTTGGCCTCTCATATCTTTGCAAAGTGTTTGTATGTTTGACTAGTGAGAGAGTAAGGTAGTGTAAAGGCATTGTTAGGAGCTGGTTATATTCATTATACTCTTATAAGATTTTACTTTGTCATTTTTCTTATGATCAAGATTGGATTTTTAAAGATATATTTTATTATTTTTTATTTATATGTATATGTGTGTGTGTGTGTGTGTGTTTGGTTGCCCATGGTGTCCAGAAGAGGGCAGCAGATCTTGTAAAGCTAGAGCCTGCAGGTAGAGGGGAGCTACTTGATTTGCGTGCAGAAAACCAAGCTCAGGTCCTCTGGAAGATCAGCAACAGCTCTGAACTGCTAAATCATCTCTCCAGCCCCCAAATAAGTTTTAGTGTCTGGCCATGGTTTGGAGTTTCCCAAGTACTTAAGATTATTCTAAAATCATACAAATACCTCAGATAATGTCACTTGATGATTTATAAGGTAAAGATACATTTTGTTTCTCGATAGGTAGGTAGATGAATCCTGTGTCTTCCCTTGTAGTGAGGATTTTCATTAGAATAAAGGTGTTCTGAGAGAACAAGTTTTCCCAGGAAGCAAGAACACTTGTGTTAGCAATGATAATCTTTGGTATAACAGGTCCATGCTGTCTACACTCATTTGTCATCCGTTTAGTTCCATCTCCTGTCATCACTTCTGTATATCGACATAAAAGACATAAAAGACAGCCAGTGCTGAAATACAATTTGAGTACAGCAGCAAGCTTGATAGAAATTGCAATTGTTTGAAGAAAGAAAGCTTTTTCAACAACTGTCTCCCTAAATCTTTTATTTTGAATTTTAGGAACAGCTGCCAGACCTGTACAACCATTTTTGTGATCTGAACCTGGAAGCACATATGTACGCATCCCAGTGGTTCCTCACTCTTTTTACTGCCAAGTTCCCTCTCTGCATGGTGTTCCACATCATTGACCTACTGCTGTGTGAGGTACAGTGGCCAGCTTTCATACTCTGGCAAAGTAGAAAAGTCTACTTAGAATCAGTTTCCTTCTTTCCTTTACTTTTCTTTTTAACTCATACTTGCAGACCAAAATTTCATTTGCATTTTTAATAGAGATTATGCAATTTTATTATTTGTCAGTAATAACAATATTAAGGCTTATGTAATTCCCACAAAATAAAATTAGATGGTTAATTTGTGTGATTAAAATTCTAATAAGCCTGTATCTATGAATAATATATCACCAGTGTAACTTTTAAAAAGGTTAAATAAATGTATTTAGAATCAGGGGTTTTTACTATTGATGCACTTATATTACATTGGGCAATATGATTGACACACACACACAGTAATTAATTTCTTTATCCGTCAGCTCCCTTTGTGTATGTGGTATGTTTGCGTTCTGCAAGAGAGAGAGAGGGTAAAAGTTTAGATCCTGTAATCTCCCTGTTCTCCTCCCTTTCCTTCTGCCCTGTCCCTGTACTTTCTGTAGTAGCAGGATTCAAACCTTTGCCTTTATGTATTCCAGACAAGTGTTCTGCCGCTGAGTTACAACCTTGTCCCATTTATGTTTTTAGGCAGTAGGAAGTGTCAGGGATTTATTTTCAAAACTTCCTTTCACATTTGTCTGTGTTTACTTTATTCTTTTTAGTTTCTTTAGTTGACTATATTTACTTTATTTTCTTTTGGGGTGTTAGAGTGGTATTCACATTCATGCATATATTCTGCCACTGATGTACAACACATACCTACTTTCTCCTCTTAAATAATTTATTACAGTACACATGTCTTTTGTTTTTGAAGAATTTGTTTATTTATTTATTGTGTATGCAATATTCTACCTACATGTATGCCTACATGCTGCAAGAGGGCACCAGATCTTATTACAGATAACCACCATATGGTTGCTGGGAATCAAACTCAGGACCTCTGGAAGAACAGTCAGTGCTCTTAACCTCTGAGCATCTCTCCAGCCCCCACAATACACATATCTTATTTTATTGTCTATCAAAATGTCTGACAATTGTTTTGAAGGGTAGTTTGATGGGCCAAGCATGGCAGTGCACACTCACTTTAAGTCCTAGTGCTCAGGAAGCAGAAGCAGTGGAATTCCCATGAGCTCCAGGCCAGCCAGAGCTATGTAGTGAGACATTGTCTTAAAGGGAGAGGGCAAGCTTGCTTAATGAAAAGTATTTATGTAAATGAAGGTATAAATGTACATACATGTAAGACTACCCATTTTAATCATCCTAGGTATTAGTAATTTGACTTTAACAATAGTATTTAAAGATGCATAAGCTATATAAAACCTAAGTGTATTTCTCAGCCTAATGAGAAACATCATTTTATATGCAAAACTGTTGGACTTTTGTTATCAAAAGCTCTTGTTATTGGTTGTATAGCATCTGAAATTGGGAAGCATTTTGTAGGCAAAGAAGGTTTTGACTCATTTGTGAACTACTTTGGTAAGCAAGACCTTAGTGCTTTGCTAAATTCACAGAAAGAAATCTAAATTCTTTAATGTAACAGCTATTGATACTGAATGATAATTTATCCATTGTCCTTTTCATTTTACTTATAAATAACTCGGGGATGGAGAGATGGCTCAGAGGTTAAGAGCACTGACTGCTCTTTCAGAGGACCAGGGTTCAATTCCCAGCACCCACATGGCAGCTCACAACTGTCTGTAGTTCCAGTTCCAAGCAAAACACCAAGCCAAATAAAATAAATAAAAAAAATTAATTAATTAATTTAAAAAATCTATAAAAAATAAAAATAAATAAATAAATAACTCTATAAAATACCATCTTAAATGTAACCAATGGGAGAACACAAAGAAGTTAAAACTTTCTTCAATATGCTATGATCGATCACAATATACACAAAGAAAACTTGGGTAGTTATGCAAAAATCCTACTTAGCCTGATTATTTTGAATGGTTTTGACTCCCTTTTTAATATAGCACTCTTTAAAAGAAACCAAAATCAGATGTTTGAGTTCTATAATCCTAAAACCAGCCAATACTCAAAATTAATTTTCATAAATAAGCCTTCATAGGCTATCCCAGGTTATACACTGAGTTAAGGACAGTGTTGTATGAAATGAGGAAAGTGATTGTATGGAATGTGAATACTTTCTTCATTATATACAGCATGATCTTGAAATTACCATAACTTCATACTGTTTTCTTAAAGAGGTTATCTATGTTCATACTAGATTAGTTTGTGGTTTTCATTAGAGTTCAGTGTGCTTAATTGTTCTGTTACATGGATTTCTCTGTTGCTTGTGGTCAATTAGTAATGCTGGAATGTGGTTTTCTGGATGGATGACTTTCTGAAATTGTCTCCTGAGCCCTGATACCTGGCACTGTTTGTGGGTCTTCTGGGACCTGGAGTTGCAATTTATTGGAAAATTTAATCATGAACGTACATCAGTTTCTTGGAGACAGGCAGAAGAGTTGGCAGTAGAACAGTAGCTGTGGTTTGTTTCTCTATCTCTATGATATACCAGCCTTCCCCAAATATCTAGCTCCATTTTTTTATTATATACTAAATAGAATTTGTGCTGTAGCTGTCTTCACATTTTTACTGTGGAGATCTTTTACCTCATTGGCTAGGCTTAGTTCCATTCCTGTGTAGCTTTCCAAAGTGTGGGGTAGGTTCTAGCTGTAGCTCCATGATTTCTTAGGCAGTAACAGATGAACTCGGTGAGGACCCACCCGTATTGCAGTGAGCCGCCTTAGGATGTCCATGCTTTCCGCTAACTCATCCTTGTCACCTCTGTCAAGGATTGTTTGCAAAGGAGCTTTTGAATAAACCTGGGCTTCCTGCCTGTCTGCTCTCTTCTTTGCCACTTTCCTTCTTCTAGTTAATAAAACATTTATTTAAAAAACTATCCTTTTCTGTGTACTAAATATTCTAGTGGAAGAGATGGTCTTAAATAAACTATATACTGGGTCTTTTTTATATTTCTTTGTCAGAAAGCAGTACAGATATTGCCAATTTTCAATTAATATTTGGTGGAAAGATAAAAAGGTAGGAAATTCTTAGAAAATGATGGTTTTCAAAGCCATTCTAACTAAAAAAGTATTTGTCAGTAAAGTGTTTTACCAAAAATTCTATTATAAAGTAGAAAAGAACGATTGAATTTGTCTTCACTCTTAAGGGACAGAGCATCATGTCATGTATTCCTACTTTCATTCTGAAGTCAGGACTACAAAGTTAATTTAGCAGAAAGGCAATAAATAATTTTGTCATTTATCAGTACAACTTGAGTTTTAAAACCCTTCTAGTTATTAATAATTGCTATTTTAAATAATTAAACCTGACTGTGTGATAGCCTGTGCAGATGCCCTACTTTGGTTGAAGATGTGTGGTGATGGGGTATAAAACGATTAAAAGTTTTGGAACATAATTCTTATACTAAAATGAATGCACTATCTCTAAACTTTTAGCCAGCAATTGAAAGGAAAATCATTTTAACCCCCTGTGTTAATGTCTTTTTAAGATAGGAAGCCCATGCATATTAATATTATGGTACAGTACTGTGCTGTTATCCCACCAAGAATAAAATGCTACACTTTTTGAAATAACTTTTTATTTGTATAACAAAAATTAATTTTATTTATCTTAAGTAAAATTAATGTTACTTAAGAATACTGGACATTTTCTCACAGGAGGAACAGGCTAAGGTAGTCATCACCAGGATCACATAAAGCAGTGTCTCATCTGCATTTCAGACTTGCTTTAGGATATCCTCAAGTGTGTCCTGATATTCATCACCTTACCTGTGCCTTGTATATTTCTGTACTTCATGTAATCATACACAACAAACTTTCTATATAATTTCTTTTAACTCCATCATGTTTATAAGATTCATCTACATATATGGCTTATCTTCTTTATTGTAACTACACTACTACTTATCTGTTTTTTTTTCCCTCATTTTTGATAGCCTTTGAATTGTTTCCACATTAAGGCTATTAAGTGTGACTGTGAGTGATCTTGAATTTGTCTTCTGTGAATATACTCCTGCAGAGGAAATTGCCTGCTTTGAGTGTATGTAAGTTCAATTTGAGTAGATACTGCTAAATGCATTCCAAACCACTATAGTCACTATAGCCAAATGCATTCCAAACCACTATTGTCTTTTTGGTTGTTTTGTTCAGTATAAGTATTCCTTGTAACCAGAGAAAGATATTTGTTATGTTTTTAGATAGCTAATCCTAGGTCATATTATAATTCACAAAAAATGCAGCAAAATGAAACTCATTTGGAAATTTAAGAGATTAACTTGACTTCTGAAATTCCACAGAGATAAGGACCAAGGGCTAGGTCTAAAATCTGAAATTCCTTTTCCATTTTCTTCAGACATTTGTTTTTCATGTAATATATCCTGATTACAGTTTACCCTAATTCCTTTCAGTTCTTCTCCCATTTCCCTCCCATCCTGGTTGACTCCCTTCTCATTAGAATGCAAATGGGCTTCTAAGGGATAACAATCAGATAAGATAAAATGAGATTTTTATAAACACAGAGGACCTAGTACTGACCTGTGCAAGCCCTGTGCATGATGCTGCTTCAGTCTCTGTGAGTTCATATATGCTTTGATAATGTTGATTTAAAGAGCTTTGTTCTTGATGTCTTCCATCCCCTCTGGATCATACATTCTTTAAACCTCCTTTTCTTTAGAATTTGTACAGAAAACAGCAGAGACAACCTATAAAAACAGAAGAGGGTGGGTGGGATGTAGGATAGGAAGAGTACTGAATAGCTGTTCATCTGTCACATCCCAGGGCTATGAAGGAGCCCAAACTGTACTTAGGTGGCAGGAGCTGCCGTGATGACAGAAGTGGTTTTCCCAGGTGAGGCTTAACCACTACACTTGGGGCTGCTGACTTCTGTGATTTCCCCAAATATGGAAGATGCTGACTGTTTACAGTACAGTAGCTCGAGACTGTGTTTACATACTACCCTGATATATATGAACTAAAATTCTTCACAATTACCAAAAAAAGCAAATTATTCAATTAAAAGGGGCACATGAGTTGATAGGTCATAAAGGAAGAAATACAGTGGCAAATAAGTGAATGGGGAAAATGTCCTGTGTCTTTAGCCCTTAGAATAATGCCAAAAGTGATACTATCTCACTGTATTTAGAAGGAATATTGTAAGAAATAATGTCAGAAAAAGGAGGAAAAGGAACTTAAATACATTGTTGGTTTGGATGTAATTGTAGTGGTCTGAACAAGAATGGCCCTCATAAGCTTATATATTTGTGTGCTTGGTCCCCACTTGATGAATTATTTGGAATGATTAGGAAGTGTACCCTTTATTGCTGGAGGTGGACTTTGAAGTTCAAAAGCCCACCCTAGGCTCCTTTATCTCCCTGTGCCTGCTGTCTGTGGGTCAGGATGGGAGCTCTCAGCTGCTTGCCCAGCACCATGCCTGTCTGCTTCCCACTGTAATGATAGTGGACTAGCCTTTAAAACTGTGAGCAGTTCTCCCAAAGTGCTTTCTTTATGAGTTAGTCAGCAATAAAGAAATCCTGTCATTTGCAGCAAAATAGATAGAACTGAAAGTCATCATGTTTACCAAATAGACCTGTCATAGACAAGGACCACATATTCTTTCACATGTGAGAACTTAAAAAAAGACCTACAAGTAGAATAGTAGTTACTAGTGACTGGAAAACGTACCAAACTATGTGAGAAGTAGGTTAAAGAAGGATGATTAGATATGATCAGTATATACTCTGTGCACATGTGGAAATATTACACCAACTCCCATTAGTGTGCACAATTAATGAGTGTTATAAAAATAAATGTAATCCCATTATTGTATATAGGGAGAGGAACAACTGCAAAACAGGATTTAATCTTTACAATTATAGTTTGATCCTTACAGTTAAACTGTGTTCTTAGTCATTCCATGGTATACTTTTATAAGTAGCATTTTTAATAAAGACAACAAGCAAGCTTGACCTAAATTAATCACTTTAATGACTTCCTGCCAAGCTGTGTGGAAGTGCTTCCCATTCTCAGGAAGTTGGATTGTAATACTACTTTTTTTTTTTAAAAAAAAAAAAAAAACTTTATTTACTTATTTGCCTTAGTGTTTGTCTGGAACTGGAACTACAGACAGTTGTTAACTGCCATGTGGGTGCTGGGAATCGAACCCGGGTCCTCTGGAAGAGCAGATGGTGCTCTTAACCGCTGAGGCATCTCTCCAGCCCCATAATACTACTTTTTAACTGATTCTTACTGAAAGGCTTCCACTGCAGTTATTAGTAGCAATATGCTCTTATTACAGATTGTATTGTATTATATAATAGCAACTGAAGGTATATTTCTAAATGAGGCTGTGTGAGAGAGAAGCTAGTTGAATTTATTGTTCTGATTTATACATAGCCAAGTTTAGCTGTTAAATTCTAGACTCTTTAAATCTTGAAGAGCAATAGTATGTTAGCAGGTAGGCTTACTGGAGTGTGTTTGTGGGCGACATACCCTACTAAAAACCTGAGTATCTTGTTCTAATCCACATACAGTACTACCTTATATATATATCCCTTATATGTTTTGCCAATTAGAAATAGATTTTTATATTTAATATTTTTTAAAGAAATTCTGATTATTCTAGTCCTTCAGGTCCACAGAAATAAATGGTTTCTTTTTTCTTTAAGACAAAAGTAAATAAGTTGTTAAAAATAAATCATTGCTCTCCTGTGGTTGAGATCTTATCAATTCACAGTCTAGTGGTGTCTCATCTTGCAGTGCTGTTAGTCTCTCATGACAGATGTGTCTCACTGCTCTGGCAGGACTTCGCCATAGTAAATCACTTTTGGGGCTGCATTGTTTGACATTTTGACCAAATATTTGATCTTTTTTATTGTACAGGGACTCTTAATTATAGGTATATATACATACTATTACTAACGTGCTGTTACCTGATTATCCAGCTGCCTGTGCTAAGGTTGCTATTGTACTGAGTGGAAGACGCATATAAGACCTTCTGACCTCCTATTTTTTATTTTTATTTTTTAGATTTTCTTACCAAAGCACTCAAAAGCTCTGAAGTTTTTAGATGTCCACTTGACATTTTACCTCTTGTCCATGTTCTAATAGTGTAACCCATTTTGCTCTTCATTTCTGAGGACTAATGCAGGAAAATTCTTATATAATTGAATAAAACAATTTTCTGTTTGTACCGTGCTTCCTTGACCTAAGAGTTGGAGCTTGGGATGTGCCATAGTCTGGTTGTTGTTTCTTAAGATGTCTAATTGTTTCTTACATAAGACACTTAAGCATTTGGAAGTACAATTACTTAAAGCATGTCTAGTTGTTCGTCTAGTAGCCCAGTGAAGTAGGTACATGCTACTTTAGACAGGGATTTTAATTTGTTTATTAACAATTACACAAGTTTCTATTTTGTTCCTAAGAATTCTTAATACAAAGAAGAATTAGTGCCTTCTGAATGTACAGATCATTTATGAGTGGAGGGGCTAGGGATTAAGCCTCGCCTTGAGCATGTTAAATCAGCAGGCTACCACTGAGTCAAATTGGGGTGTAATTAACTTTCATCTTATTTGTACTTAAGACAGGGTATTGCTAGGATCCAGGCTAGCCTTAACTCACTCTTTAGCTCAGTGGGCCTTAACTTGGGGTCCTCCTGCTTCAGATCTGCACATCTTCTTAAGCATTACTTATTAGTGTAGTAGTAACAAAACTCTGCCAAAAGATGAGCCATGGAACCCTGATAGTATTTAAATCTGTAGTTTTTGAGCACATTCTATCTATAGTTTTTAACTTGAAAATTAAGTATATTACAGTGAGTTGAAACTAGTATTATTGAACATATTTAAGTGAGTTGGCACTGAAATACAACCTTTAGAACCTCATGTTACTTCCCAAGTGCTAACTCTTGCTCCACATCTTTCCTCAACCCTTTTAATCATAGTTTCTTTATGTTTATGTTTGATAGTGAATTACATGGAAATTTTAGAAATGCTGTTTGTGAGATATTTAACATTAGATACAGCCCAAGCCTGAAAAGCCACAGCACAGTCCCCACTGTTAATAAACTAGTCTTAAAAATGGAGGGAATGACTGTTCTCTGAACTCCATGTACACTTGGGTCTGCATCAGCGGGAAGGGGCTTCTCGATATATTGCTCTATCTAGGGCAACACTAGACACTGCTCAGACACTGCTCGATACCTGAGATGCCTTCCACAGTTCTTAGTCTCTTCTCCTTTGCTCTTCCTTTTCTGAATTCTTCAGCCTACTTTTCACTTATCTAGTTTGACCTGGTTTTATACTGCAGAGTGTTTGAGCTCTTGCTGGAATGAAGAAGATGAAAGGAAACCTTTTGCATTGGCCTTACAACAACCGTAAACAAGTCAGAAAGCCAGTCTTAATTGCCAAAGCCACTGCTCTGATTCAAGAATCACTGTTTGGAGCTGTTTTGTCAAGACTTCTTTTATCCTGGTTAGGGAGTGTCTAGTACTAAGAGGAGAAGGAGGAATTCTCCAAGAACAGATTGATAAAGGAAAAACAACAACAACAACACCACAAAAATCTTTCCTGACTTAGCTGATATTATGGTTGGCCTTTTCTCTCCTCCTAACATCTAATTACCTCATTCATTTTTGAGTCCTTTGGTAACATATACCTTCATACATTATCCTATTGAGAATTAAACATTCCTTCAGGTGGATCAGGCTTAGGCTGAGGACAGTGGGGATGCAGAGCAATCTCCTGAAACGCTCCAAGGGGAATAGGAACAGCAAAGGAAAGAGCCATGCTGAAACTTTAGCTGCAGCTACAACAGTGGACTGGTCACAGGTCCCTCAAGCAGGGGCAGCACCTTCCTCATAGTGACTTTGAAAATCTCTGAAGTGTTCTTCCTGCAAGTGTTTAAAGTGAATTTTAATGTCATGATAAGCAACATTTTTATTTGTGTATTTTTTTGAAGATATGCAATTCACTTTTAAATATCTTTGGTAAAGGTAATTCAGAATTTTATTTGACATTTACCAACTAACTTGAGTATTTTACCTACTTTATGAATTATTTTCAGCTTTGGAATCTCTAGTCGTTTGATAACAGGTAATACTTTGAATAAAGTGGAGTTTTACCCATTTACTTTAATCTTGTAAACTGTAAAATTATACCCACTCAGTACATATTCATTAAATATTCTTTAGTTCAGGAAGGGTCTTTGAACTTAGTCATTTTTATAACGTTATTGGAATAATTGGTACTTGCTTGCAACAAAATAAAAAATCAGCACTTTGTTCCACTTATCTTTAATGAGCTATACTAATGATTTTAGATCAAATTTGTCCAGTTCAAATACACAAAAGAGAATAAAATAGTCCAAGTACAGAAAAACACCTGAAACTATAGCTCAAGCTCTCATTATATGGCCAAAGAAAACATATCATCAGTCCAAATTCTGCTAAAGCCTGCAGAGTCTGGCCTTGGACTTAGAGAGAAAAAGGACATGTAACTGTGTGGAGGGAGACTTGGAAATGATGAGAGTGACTTAATCATGATAAATCGCTATGTTTGTGTTTTGGAAGTCCATATTGCAAAAGCCGAATTTCTGATGATTACAGAAACAAGACTCTGCTAGAAGAGTGTAATTACACTTGAAAGCATCAGATGGCATTTCTCCAAGCATCGTCCTTAGACAGTTTTCATCAGAATAATTTGGGGCAGGGAGCAATCTCAAAACTTATTAGAGAGCTACAAAAATAAAAACTATAAGATATCCAGACGTGGTAGCATATGGCTATAATCCAATACTGGGAACTGAGGCAAGATGACCCACCACTAGGTTAAGATGAACTTGGGCTATATAGAAAGATCCTATCTCGAAAACAAAAAGCAGATAAGAAAAACAATAAACAACAACTTGTGAGCTAATAACATAGACATATAGCTGTATATTACTGAACTGAGAAATTGAAAGATAAGTAATAAACCCATGTAGTTGAGGGCAGTTGATTTTAAGCCAAGATGCCATGGCAATTAAATAAAGAAATATTAGTCTCGAAGAAAGGTTGGTGGATAACTGGATATTGACATCTAAAAGAGTAAAATGACACCCATACCTCACAGTATATATACGAATGAATTCAGAAGACTGAGCAGAGATGCAAATGTAAAGGATAAATATATTGTAAATCTTAATAGCTGTGGGTGAGCTAATGAGTTCCTTTATAAGATATTCATAGTGGCTGGAGAGATGGCCTAGCAATTAAGAGCACTCATTGCTCTTCCAGAGGACCTGGGTTCAATTCCCAGCACCAGCATGGAAACTCACAACAGTCTATAACTCCCGTTCCTAGCTACAGTTTTAACACCCTCTTCTGGCCTCTGGGGGCACTAAGCAAGCACATGGTGTAGACATTTATGTAGGCAAAACACCCACACACAATTTTTAAAAAAAGCATCCATAGTAGTAGAGGGAAAAGAGGGAAAGAGCAATAAAACTGGAAATATATAGTCTAGTAGGTGGAGTGCCTGCCTAGTGTGTGTGAGGCCCTAGGGCTCTGAGACTGCTTCCTAGTTTCTCAAGAAATCTGTCTGGCATGAAAGATTCTTTCAAAATGCAGTCTCAGAGTAGCTGTTTCAAAAAACCCCATTTGTTCAGTTATTAACGATTGAGGAAGCATGACCTAGCAGCTATATGTGCACACACATTGGACCATTGAACTAATGAATTCCTCTTTTCATATTATTTCTGTCAAATGCAGCCACTACCTGGGATAATGCTCTGTTCCACAGGAGTTACTGGGCTTTATGGGCGTGGTTCTCTCTGTGGAGCAAAGTGAAGAGCAAGATGGAGAGGCAGGGTAGTTGCTAAGATAGACAGGTGTCATCCTCTTCATGGAGGAGAGGCAAGAAACTGTAGTCCTTTCAATTCTTTGAATTCATTAGTGTGTCACATTCTAAGAATTAAGATAATAGTTGAAGATAATGAATTCAGAGAAATGGAAATGTTACAGGAATATCTCTATCTAGCAGTGATTCTTTGGTTGTGGAATTTTTTCAGTGTTGGTTCTAGGGTAAAAATCATGGTGTGCTGACTTTTTTTCAAGGCTTTTTTTGGTCAGATGTTACTATAAGCATATCAACAAAGCCACGTTGACAGAGAACAGACACACATTTTAACAGCAGAACTTCCTCAGCAATTGTATCTGGATCTGATTTGTTTCACACCCAATGCAGGACCAATTGTGATTAAAAACAGGCATGAGGATTTAGAACTAGTGGAAATCTTTTAGAGTTAGCAGTTTCCAACCAGAGTGAAGGTCTGTCTGCATTTGGGGGGCGTATTCAAATGTTCACTTCCATTGAGTTAAAAAATAATTTATGATTTCGTGTCCTACTAATATTAATTAAAATACCATCTTTGAAAGTCTAAAACTGCTCTTTCCCCAAATTAACACAAGTTTAAAAAACAAAACAAAACTAACAACAAAACAAAACTTAATTTCAGATATCTTTTTTTGGAGGTAGTATCTCCGGACCAGACTGCCCTCAAATTTGCAGTGATACTCCAGGTTCTGTATACCAAGCAGCCTGGATTACAGGCATGAGCTACCATACCTGACTTCACAAATGCCATTTTAAAAAGAAACAGGACCAGGGATGGGTAGCTGCACAGATAAAGCGCTTGCTGCCAGGCCTGATGAGCAGAGTCCCAGCCCTCAGATGCACACAGTGGGAGAACTGACTGCTATAAGCTGTCCTCTGACCTCCTCACATACCTTGGCGCATGTGCTCTCTTCAGAGGTAGATGTTGTTAAAAGACACAAAAGCGATGAATAAATCATTTCAACATTTCATTGCTTTGTGTCTGTGACAAGATCTCTCTTTTTTTTTTTTTTTTTTTAAAACTTTATTTATTTATTTATTTATTTTGCCTTGGTGTTTGCCTGGAACTGGAACTACAGACAGTTGTTAGCTGCCATGTGGGTGCTGGGGATCGAACCCGGGTCCTCTGGAAGAGCAGACGGTGCTCTTAACCGCTGAGCCATCTCTCCAGCCCCGACAAGATCTCTCTTTATAGCCCAGAACAGTCTTCAAGTAAGCCTTAAATTCACCATTTTCCTGCCTCTGCCCAAGAGCTGAGATTATGGGCATGTGCTAACATGCTAGTTCAGCATGTGTTCTTAGGGTACCCAAGGTCATGTACACTACACCACTACAATTTTGGCTGCAATAGTGTTTGATACTCAGAGGAAGTTCTGTATGACTGATACCATTCCCTCTTAACTTTGGCTAATTCTGCTATTTTGTTGACAACAAAAATAGATAACCAAGCTTAAAAGATTTTACACTTAGGCATATTGGAATGGTTTTGTTACACATAAATGCACTCATATGATATGTTCAGTTTGGATCTGGAATTAGATGGGACTACCTCTTCTCACTTCTCCCTTTCTTAAAATATACATTTTAAATTAAAACATCATTTCTTCCTTTTCCCCCCTTAAGCCCTCTCAAATTGATGACCTTCCTCTCTTTGATTATTATTGTTACATAATATTTGTTTGCACACAAATATGTAACTATGACTTGCTAAGTCTGGCTTGTTTGCTTGGTTTGTGTGTACGTGATTTCAGGGCTGACTTCTTTGTGATGGATAAATAACCAATCAGAAAGTTTATCCCTAGTAGAGTCTAGTGCCTTTACTGTCTCTCTATCAATAGCAGCTATTTCTTTATCTTCTTATTAAATATACATTTAAAAGTATGTTATATAACTCCAAATTGTCTAGCAGTAGTTTATTTCTGCAGAACTGTGGGGGAAGAAACATGTTATATAATTTATGTAGAGTTTGCAGTCTAGATTTTCTGGCCAGTTCTCTGATGTGGTTTCTTAGTGAAAATAATTCATAGAAAACATTTGTGTGTTATATTTATCATAATAGCTTGAATTTTAAAAGTTAGGTTGCTAAGTCTTTATATCAGAATCTTTGAAGGTTTGAAGACTGGAAGGATTGAAAACCAATGACTATTTAATTAGGGATACAACATGAGACAGGATGAAGGAGGTACCAGCAAAGCCCAGAGTGGCTTGACATAAAGCTTGGTCTTTGTCTCCAGAAAATACCCAATAGTTCATCAGTTCTGTATCTAGGTTACCAGAAATGCTAACTTGAAAAGAATTTCACCTCATTTATTTTTTTAACAATTAAATTAATATTGGATACAGTGTATATTGATATTGAGATAATCCTAAGTGATACCATAGCTAATAGAATAGACAATATTCTTACATCCATGGCACAAACTGAATAATAGAAATATAAATAATAAATACAAGAAATGTGTGCTCTTAAAGTACTATGAAGAAAAATTTCAAATTGCCTAAAATTTTTATAATAAGGAAACTTATTTTAGATTAGAAGTTCAAGAATGGTTTAAATAAGTAACAACTGGAGCTGAGATCTGAGAGATGAGTTTGAATTTCTTGCGTGCAAGGCTCTTAAAGTGGTAACTTTAGAACACAGGGATCAGTAGGCCAGAGGCAAGCAGGAACCAAACTGCGATACTGAGATGGTTTCCCTGAATCTATGGGGCCCATCCCAGCTTCATTGGGAATCTTTTCAAAATTTCTATCTCTCTGTCTCCCTCTGTTTCTCCCCCGCCCCGTGTGTGTGTGTGTGTGTGTGTGTGTGTGTGTGTGTGTGTGTATTTTATGTATGTATGAAGGTATGGGCACATGTAAGGGACATGTGTGATTGTCAGGAAAATTTACAGGAGTGTTTTTTATCTTCCACTTTTATGTGGGTTCTGAGAATTAAAGTCAAATTACCAAGTTTATATACCAAGTACCTTTAATCACTGGACGATCTCACTGCCCACCTCTTCTCCAAGGAAGATCTTAAATGTCCTAGAAACTGCAAGGGTGATTTTATTGGTTCTGAGACGAATGCGACTTTATTGAAAACAATTAATGAGATAATGAGACCAGGAGACACTACTGCTTGGGAAGAGTTGATGGTGATGGGTAGCTGGATTTGTGTAATTGCAGATGAAAACTTAAAGTTTAACTTCTCTTTAAAAATAAACTTGTAGTTGTGTTTAATAAAGTAAGTAAGCTGAGTCTTTAATTGAAAATGAACATGCATGCATAATAAAACAAACATGGTAGCTATATAAATGACATATTGCATAGTAATTGACTGAATGCCTGAAAACATAGTGGTTGTGACAGGTCATAAACTTGTGGGAGACTGGGGGACATGAGAGGATTTGGATATGAGAAAGAGAGGTGGGAAGTTATGTAAATGCAATACTCATACAACTTTCAAGAGAATCTTAGATGTTAAAAGAAGAAAAGAGACGAGAAATAATGTCTCTGTCTAGGTTCCTGCCTGGGTAGATAATCTACTGTTGCTTGGAAACAATTTGACAAAGGCTTTCCAGATTTAGGGGGCTTAGTACTATATGTAATGGGGTTTACACCAAGGGGAAAGGTGAACTAGGGATTGACATCAGTGTATAAACATGAAGAGGAACTAGCACATTGCCACCTGGTCACGGTGGTACACCCCCGTCATTCCAGCACCTGGAAGGCAGAGGAAAAAGACTATGTCCTAAAGTTCCCCATATATAACAGCTTGGGATATTGCAGAGAAAATTTTTGTGAGATCGGCTTATTGTTATTAATTTTTTAAACACTGTTTTTATTTTTATTTACAACAAATTTTCCATTTGGAAAGAAAGATTTAGTAGAGTTTAGAGCTAAAATCTGATAAAACAAAAATGTACAATCTTCTCTCCACTTTACCCTTAATTTTTATTTTTACCTTTTATGTTTTAATTTGCAACTTTACTAAAAGTTGAATTTATGATGTCCCTTTTTGTTTTGGAAAGATGTTTCCAGGAATGAAGTAGCCTCTGGCACTGTCCGCTGGCTTTCTGGGCCATGCAGAGGGGCTCACAATGAAGTGTTTGATTTAGCATGCTTCCAGGCTCCTGTGATAGTTTGAGGGAGCTTCTGAAATCTAGGAGCTACAATGAGATGATGATAACAATTCCTCATGAGCTATAGTAGACAGAACCATAAATTATCTTTGTTGATTGGTATCTTTGTTTGATTATTGTTTTTTAATATTTTAATTGTTTTATGGTTAATTTGTATATCACTTTTCAATTTTATGTTTAATTTGTATTTGTAAAATAAGTAAATTGTTTGAGTTCTCTCTTCAAGTATTTATTCTTCTAGTAATCTTTGCCAGACTGTGTTTTGTTAGGATTTTTGACTGAATACCTTTATTGAAAATTTTTACTTATAACTAGATTTTCACTAGAATTTTCCAGTTAAGGGGAAGTCTTATTGGCTCTTTATGTAATGTGCTCATCAATACTAAATCAAAAGTAACTTATGTCTTTATTTTTAGAGAACAAGAAGAAAAATCTTTTAAATTAAAGCTAACTCTTTTTTTTGCACAAGATAAACAGATGAATTTTAATATGACTCTGTGTTCATGTTACAGTTTCTAATTGGGTGATGTATGTTTTTTGAAAACTGAGTCATGTTCTAAAAAATACATATTTTGGCTGCTTGGCTTTTATCACATTTTCTCATTTCTTCACTGATGAGTAGTGCCATCTGCTGTTTGTGTAAAGTAGATTATATTTTGAACCACTATGTAGGATAGATAAATGATATCTATGAAAATGCAAAAATAGATTAAATAGAAAAGGCAGACGTGTGGCTGGCAAGATGGCTTCGTATATTAGGGTGCCTGCTGCCAAACCTGATGATCTGAGTGGAAACCCAGGGACCCAGATGGTACAGAGAGAAGTGTCTTCCAGTGCCTGTCCTCTGACCACTTCCATGGCCACATGAGCACTCACACACACACACACACACACACACACAAAATAAATTACTTACTTATTTATTCATTTTGGCTTTTTGAGGCAGGGTTTTTCCTGTAAAGCCCTGGCTGTCCTGGAACTCATTTGTGTAGACCAGGCTGGCTTTGAACTTTTGAAGATTGCTTGCCTCTGCCTCCAGAGTGCTGGGATTACCACCTCCCGCATTAATAAATTCTTAGAAATTAAAATCAAAAGAAAATCAACTTGAAGCATTGTGGTTTGTGTCTTATTTACATCTCTATTATGTATACTCATCTTTAAAATCTGACAAGATCTTATGGGTATATTCTGTCTTAGTTTTGTTTACTTGTTCACCCTAACTTATTTTTTGGAGTAGCAATCCTCGGCACAGAATAAGTAGGCAGCTCACACACACATCTGCTGGAGTTTGGTTAACTTGTCCTTGGATTTTTTGGTGACTGCATAGGCACCTTTTCTTCAGCCTCCTGCCAGTCACCAAATAGAGATCATGGGCTAGAGATGGCCACCATGAAGGGCCCTGGCTGCTCTTCCAGAGGGCCTTGGTTCAATACCTAGCAGTCACATTACCTGGCATTCATAAACATCTGTAAGTGTAGGCCTAGGGGAGTCGATGACCTTTTTGGCACACACATGTACAGACATCCTTGCCGGTGAACCACCCACTCACATAAAATAAATATTTTAAAAAATTAAAGACAACAGCAGCTAGAAAAGCAGGGTCATTGTAAGGATCGGATGGGATAATATTTGTCACCGGCCTATACAGTCATCTCTTTGCACAAAATGTTACTATTCTAGTAAAACTGTTTTCTGTGAATTTCCTTCTTACATTATTTCAAAAACACCATTATTTATGAATCAAATTTTAGTCAAGTGTCATGGAACATACTTATACTCCCAGCATTTGAAGGCAGGGGTGGATGGATCACTGTAAGTGGCTTAGGCTAGTTGGGTCTATGTTAAAAAATATAAGGAGGGTGGGAGAAGAGAAGGGGGGGAGTAAGTGGGGGGAGAGAAGAAGAAAATGAGCTCTTGCTGCTTTTCTTTTCTTTTTTTTTTTTTTTAAAAAACTTTATTTATTTATTTACTTATTTATTTGCCTTGGTGTTTGCCTGGAACTGGAACTACAGACAGTTGTTAGCTGCCATGTGGGTGCTGGGAATCGAACCCGGGTCCTCTGGAAGAGCAGACGGTGCTCTTAACCGCTGAGCCATCTCTCCAGCCCCAACTCTTGCTGCTTTTCAATCACAGACTCTGGCATTGCACACTTCTGCAGCCAGGCTTCTGAGAGAGTGAAGGACCAACTCCAGATCCCAGCCTTCTGTCCCAGGCAATTCTAGTCTTGTAGTCATTAGGATTGCATTCTACTCTAAACTTTTGGATTTTACTACCAGCGTGGTAGATTTCGTTCTCAGCAGAAGCATTTTTCTCTTGGTAACAGTGTTGATCTTTTGTGACATTGCTAAAGGATGTAACTAAGAAAACTGCATGCAAGACCCAGCTATTGTTGTGTAAGACTGTCAGCCGCAGCACTGTAACTTTTAAATATTTCATTGAAAGAATCACAATTTACTACAGATTATATTGATATTTTATTTGTTTCCCAGATTGGTGTTATCAGAATCATGGCTGGTGTGAAACTTAAGCATAGTAGATACGAAGTTCTTTAATGGCATTCTGCAGCATGCCTACTTATGCTACAGAATTTTCCCTAATTAAAAAACAAAATGTGTTCATTTATTTACTGCTAGGAGATTATAATGGTTTTATGGAGAATTTGCAGGCAATCAAGAAAACAATTTATAATTAATGTGTATGAAAACAGGTTGAAGGAATTACACTGAACAGCTTGGGTTCAGAAACACCTTGGACTGACTCCTTGGATCCCACTCCCCCTAGAGGAACACCTGACTCAGTCTTGATGTTGGGGGGAGAAAACTAGATCTGCCAGGAGTGGAGACTGAACTAAGCAATATTGGGTCAGTGGGGCCATGGGACTGTCTGCTGCCTGCCCAGGGATGGGATGGGGATTTGTGGAGAAGAGAGAATGACCTGATGTGGTGGGAGTGGGTAGGGACCTTGAATAAGGATATACAAGGTTAGAAAGTGTGACTTCTTTGTTCATAATAATAAATAAAAAAAGAAAAAAAAAACAGTTTGAAGGAATTAAAAATATTTAACCTGAACAAGGATGTGGTCAAAAGCATCCTGGATAATGTAAAAAATGTGACCAGATGTTCTTCATTTCCTGAAACCAGAACAAACGGAAGTAAATTTGCACTTTAGAAACCGGGACAGGAGCATTAGATGTTTAGCCAGCCCACACACACCGTGGAGCTGGAAACACAGAACGGGAAAGCATCCGGCTGTCTGGCTGTTCTCCTCAAACTCTGCTTAGTATCAATATCTGTTTCTTTGAGTTGGGATTTGACATCTGAAGGCTGAAATAGGTGCTTGTCCCATGATTCTGTCTAGCTTAGGAACAGGGGGACACTTGCTGTTGTCAAACTACAGTGCAACTAGACCATGGAAATCATTTATATCACCAACCAGAAAAGGAATAATACCAACAATTATGTTCCTCGGCTTCCATCATTTCCTAGAAGGAAAAACTGTAAACTCTTATCTCTATCCATTTTTAAATGTTTAAATTTGACATCTTTCTTCTAAGGTGCTACCTACCTCCAATTTTCCAGTGACCCAAGCTTGTTTGCTTTTAAAACAGGGTCTTGGGTAGCCCAGGTTGGCCCCAGACCCACTGCAGAGCTGAGAATAGCTGATATTTTGTCGTTCCTGCCCCACCTCCTAAGTGTCAGGAATACGTGTCTCACCTTGCCTGGTGAGTGATGCAGGGTTTGAACACAGGCCTTAGGCATGCTAGGCAAACACTTTACAAACTGAGCTACCCCCTAAGGTATTTCTTTTGACTAAGTTACTGATGAGATCATATTGATTAGCTGGGAAAAGAGGAATTAAAAGAAGTTAAAGAAGTCAAATGTTAAAGAAACAATGTAGAGATCAACTTTCATCAAATATGTAGCAGATTCTTTAGGTACTTGGATACCTAAAATTCCACCTGAAAATTCAGAGTTCACCATGGGAAACTTTGACACGATGACTCCTAGGACATGGGGTGCTTATCTGTGTGACAGTGTTCCGTATGCTTTACATATAGTTACCCATGTAGTCCTCACAATGGCCAGATTAGATAGGTACAGCTTACAAGAGACCTGAAGTATGGGGAGTTAGGTGCTATAGTTAGAAGGATACCTCGTGATTACCTCTTCTGTCCCAAAAGAGATAAAGAAAAAACACAAAGTAAATAAGATTCACTTCTGAAGAAAATATCTGTGACAATGCATAGTTAGCTCTAGAACAAATGTAAACTGGGACCCAGATGAGGAAAATTGTCAGGACACAGGGCCAGTGAGTAGGGGAGCGCCTTCCTCCATAGCCTGGCTCCTCATTGCAGTCTGTTTTGTAGCCTCCCTGACTGCAGGAGTGCCCCTTTCTCTGTTCTTATCAGTGATGCTCTCAGTTTACACTGTTTCCTCCTTGTACTGTATCTCTACCTCTGTGTTTATTCTTTAAACCTTGTTTATGCTGCCACTGTTTTGTAAATAGCAGATGCCCCACCCCATGTGTTTGTGAAACCTTTGTGAGTCTCTCTAAGGAATAGCTGATATTTCCAACTTAGAGTTTTCTGTATGACACTTTACTTTACCTCTGCAACTTCCACCTATTTCTTTCTTCCATTTTCATTTATTCTTTTGAACATAAACTGTACATAAGCAGTGAAATCAGTCAACCTTAGTTTCTGGTGTAATGAAGCATATATAATGTAATACCCCTGGGTATTGCTTCCTCATTCAACATTCCTAGAGCTAGGATTATTGATCACCACTCTCTGACCTTTATTGCTTGGCTCTGTCCTCTGATATTTCAGGCTACTTTTATTAAATATATATATATCACTGCAGATCTCTACTAATGTTTCTAACTCTTTTCCTTCTTTAAGGTTTCTTAATTCAAAAATGCAGAAATGAGGCTTATCTTAATCTGACATGCAAAAGGCCTAGGCACTTGTTGCATGATTGCACACACACACACACACACACACACACACACACACACACACACACGAAAACAGTGGTTCCTGAAGCTCACTTTACATTGTTATAATCTACAGTCTACATAGTAGCAGGATGGAATGAACTAAAATATATGATAGATGATCATTGGGCTTCCTTAATCAGAATATTTCAGGATGAGATCCAAGAATAGAATATTTCTTATCACCATTCTTCACTGGTATTCCCCCATTACAGAGAAGGTGAGACACTTACTGCCAGGCTCATTAGAGGCAGAAATGGAACTGTAATAGGTGCCTTCTAAAGCTTTTGGGTTAAAATGTCCTATTAATGCACTGCTACATTTAACCACCAGACTGCTTAACATTACATTTAATTTACTACATTTACATGGAGATGGATTTAAAGGGCTTCTAGTGCCTTCCACTAAGTTGCAGATACTTTTCCAGAGACCAGATGTTTATTTTTTTCATGCACTAAAAATAAATACATGTGGATCTGGAAATATGATTCAGCCATTGAAAGCATTGGCTGCTCTTCTAGACAATCAGGGTTCAATTTCCAGACTGTACACAGAGGCTCATAGCCATCTGTAACTCCAGTCCCAGGGAATGTAACATGCTCTCTGGCCTCTAAGGGCACCAGGCAAGATGTAATAGGCACAGGTAAAACATTCATACACATAACATACAATATGGAAAACAAGAAATAAAAACATTTTAAATGAACATATGTTATTCTACCAGAAAAAATGTTAATGGAAACATGAAAATATAGTTTTCACTTTGTTCCTTTAGATGATTTGACAGCAGTAAGAAAATATGTGACCATCATTTAGAAAGGTGTTGAGGACATGTACTTTCTATTAAACCTTACAGATGTGTTTGTTCAGTGACTTGTACCTGAGTACACTTTATTGTGCGGTACTGAAGTAGTTTTCTACTTCCACAGGAAAGCTATTTATTGACCACTTTAAAATCTGCAGGAATAGACCTGGCAAGATGGTACACACCTTTTATCCCAGCATCTAGAGGCAGAGGGAGAGGCAGAGGGAGAGGCAGAGGGGCAGAGGGGCAGAGGCAGAGGCAGAGGCAGAAATATCTCAGTGAGTTTGAGGGCAGCATGATCTACATAGCAAGTTCCAGGCCAGCCATGGCTACACAACAAGACTCTGCTTTTAAATAGATATACAGGAAAATAATACAAGTTAAGCTTAATAAAAAAATAAAAACATAAATGAATAACTGGAATGTGTACTTTTTTCTAATGCTATAAATGGAACACATTAGGCAAGTGCTTTATAGTATAAATGAACTGTAGCAGCTTGAATGTGGTAAAATATTGACAGACTAACAGCGGGACTAAGAGCAAACAATGGAAACAATACAACAAAATTTCAAACCAGCAGTTAAATTTTATAAAACTAATAGAAATTTTAGAGAAAATGAGCCATTAATATTACCTTTAAAATTATGTTGAAAATCAATATTTGCTCATTATGTGTTACCAATTTTTAAAGCAAATACATTTTACTGATGGGGTGAGTTGCTGGCTTTCCTGGAGGAAAACATATCTAAATCAGGAAAGTTCTTATGGCTACAGGTTTACATGTTCTAGCCAGGAAGAATCATAAAAAACACGCTTTCCTAATTTCTGTCTATTCATCCACACATCAGGGGTATCTGAAATCTGTAACCTCTGGCTAGTGAAGCATAATAATTACCTACTCCATTTTTTTGATGGCCAAAACAAAAATGACCTTGTGGATGTTTTCAATTAAGCGATATAATTTAAAGGCAAACAGGACTTCTGGGCCCATGGCATGGGTAGTTGTGGTGATGTATATTTAACAATATTAATCTGGAATAGCAGAGTTAACAGAACCAAACCAGGTCAGAGACACACAGCTTTAATCCTAGCTTTAGGAATGTGGAAACAGGAAGTTAGGAGAGCTGGGCAGGGCAAGAGAAGATAGTTTTCACCTTTCCCAGAGACACTCCCTTCTCTTAGAGGCATTCAGTTGGAGGATTCCTGGAGACAGGCCTGAGGAATTGACTGGGTGGCTGTGGTTTGTTTCTGGTATTCCAGCATGTCCCCCCCCCAAAATCTGGCTCTGGGTCTTCACTTTATGCTAACTAGAGTTCGTGTGATAGGTAGCCATTTGATAGCTTCCACATATAGTTGGACTTAGTCACACTGACACCATAAACTGGAAGACAGACACTGTTGCTTTTATAGGAACTGACAGGAGGAAAGCATCCACGGGAAAGGGGATTAAAGCTCTTATACTGAAAGTTCTTTTCCAAGAAATGTTCTCACATCAAGAAATTATACTGGAAATCAGAGGTCTGCCTTCTAGAGCAAGAAGAAGATGGTTCTTTTTAAGACAAGATGGAAGAATTAGTTCAGTTAGTCTGAGATCTACAAACACAACTGCGGTGTGTGACAAGAGCAGCACATAACACAGCAAAAGACCTAATTAGTAAAGGATGCCGTAGAAGCAGTTGTTAGTCTGTGAGGCTGGGTCATCTCAGCCAGTCTACCTGAAACTGTTCTGGAAGCAGAACTCAGAGGAAAATGCAACAGAAGTGCTCTGAAATGTTGGATCATCTAAGTCATTCATTCCCATGGGAGGTTTTTCAGGGGGACTTCCTTGATTTTTAACCTGGAATGAATCCACAGCCTCTCATCTTTTGTGGAGATAAAAAGAACACCTCTTCTCCAAAGTGACGTATCTTTTGACTTCAATTTTGAAATTAAAGCATTTATAAAATATATAGGTTGGATTAATCCCACAGCATTTATAATAAAAAAAAAATCTCTTCACAGTTCTTGTTTTTTTCTCAGCAATCAAACAGTTCAAAAACAACATAACACAGTATTCAGACTCTCTGGGTATTTTCCATCTTTCTGTGGATTATTTTTATTTTTATTTTTAAATACGCTGCAAACCATTTAGAGATTTACTTATTTATTTATTTATTTTTTGGTCTGAATCTGTCTTTACTTTTTATTTATTTATTTTTTTTCTGACCACACAATAAATCTGCTAAGGTGTGACTAGGATTAAAGGCATCTCCCTGGTTGTTGACTCCACCCAGGTCTACCCAGCTACTTCCTGTTTGAGGGCTTAGCTTCATGACAGAGGTACTGGCGGGAACCATGTTTACTATCCCAACTCTGGAGAATTTTAGGGTCCACACTGTCACCAAGTAGAACACCGCAGCCCACTGCTCATAAACCTCATATAAGTATTTAGCATCAGGGCCTCTTAAAAGAGCCTCGAGGTTTTTGCTGCCAAGCTGTATAGAGCCAGAAGGACAGGGAGGAAAATTAAAGCCAGGCAATGGTGACACACTTTGTTAGTCCCAGCACTTGGGAGGCAGAGGCAGGAGGATCTCTGTGAGTTTGAGGCCAGCCTGGTCTACAAAGCAAGTTCCAGGACAGCCAGGACTGTTACACAGAAAACCCTGTCTCAAACAAACAAAAAATTAAAACCAAAAAAACAAAAAGGAGAGATGGCTCTGTCCTCTTTTATTCCAGACTAATTTTATTAAATATATATATATCACTACACTATACCTCTTAGTAAATTTTAATCAGCTTTATTTTAGTATTTTTTAATCTTGATGGTGAACCTCAGGAACTTTCAGAAGTGACTTTTGGAAACATTTAAAATATTAAGACATATAAGTATACTTTAAGTTAAAGAATTTTAAGACCTACTGTTAGAAGACATTAGTCTTCTTGGTTGCATATCAGAAATGCCTGAAATTCCAAGGCCCCACTTTGATCAGTTCTAAATTAGACTCTAAGGTGTTACTAAGACTTTTTGGGTAGTTTTTGACAAGCAGTTGGCTTGCTATTTCATGTTAATGTGCAGTTCTCATTCATGATAGTCTTTTCTGGGAAGTTCTTAAAAATGTGAGATGCTGCATAGTGCTTCTGAGAAATATTTTTGTTGTTATGTGGCTGTTCTTTGATGGAGCTTCTGCTTCTCTGTGCTGTAAAAGTTCTCTGAGTGGCTTTTATTAGGTGGCCACAGCTAAGAACCACCACTCGAATGCACAGAGAGTTGAGGTAAAATTAGGAAACTGGGCAGTCCATTCCTAAAGTCTGTGAATTGAGCTAAATCATCTGGCATATTTGAGGTTTTTTTTGTTTTTTGTTTTTAATAAGATAGAACTGTTAATGATAGCTTCTGTGCCTGACAGACTAAAAGTTAGTGTAATTTTTATTTTAAAAAATCTTGAATTTTATTTTTAGTGTGTGTGAGAATGCAGTCATGCATGTGGAAGTAAGTTGCACCGTTCAGGTTCTCTCTGTCTTGTTGGGGTGTGTTCATCACTGGTTTGTGCTGTGCAGCATACTCCAGGGCAGCTAGCCTGCAAGCTTCCAGGAGATTCTCCTGTCTCCACCTCCCATGTCTCTTGCTGAAAGAATACCAGGATTGCATATGCATGCCACTACATCCACATTGGCTTACAGAATTAAATTTGGCTCCTGGGCTAGCACTGCAAGTGCCAAACCACCTCATAAGCCCTGTTGTTACAGCTGAATAGACAATATTCTTACAGTTCCTTACAATAAAGTGCTGTAAATTGTTGTATTAATTTTTTTTTTTTGACTTGTTTTGAGTTTGGGAGGTTTGTGACCTGGCGTGTGTGTGGCGTTGGTGGTTTGTAATTTGGTTTGTGCGCCCGTGGCTTTTGTCTCTTAAAAGAAATGAAATCACATGTTTATATATTTTAATATTGTTTGGCCCATATTTTAAGCACATTATTAGCTAGTTTTTTATTTTAATTTAACTTATTTTTATTAATTTTTTTATTATGTGGCCACTGTCTGTGGCTCACTTGTTTTTTTTATATGTTGTTTTTTTGGGGACGGATAGCGACTGGCAAACTTTATTTTATTTTATTTTTTTATTTGGCTGTCTTTGATTTTTTATCTATTTTTATGGTGCTCTACACAGACCAAAATAGTTTTTTATTTATAGTATATAGAGAACATTTTTATTATATCTCTTTTTTTTTGTCTAATTAAAAAGGAAGGTTTTAATTTTTATATAGTAAAATTGTAAACAACAGAATAGCTCTCAAGCAAGAATTATAGTCACAATATTTAGTTTATTTGTATTTATAAAATTAAAAAGAATATTTTATTATTTATTTTATTATTGTGAGTGTAAAGTTTTATATTTAATATATTTTTTAAATTAAAAAGAACTATATTTATAATTATTAAACTTTTAACTATATTAAAGACCACAGAAGGATATAATATTATGTAAATAAACAGAAAATGTAAGCAGCTTTTAGAATTTAGAAAATGACAGAGATGATATCTGTTTGTCTGGACAGTTATCTAAAGTTTTTTTGTAATGTTGGGGCATTTATCTTTAGCCTATAGGCCTAAAGTCTTTGGCAAACTTTTTAGTGATGTACGAAATTTGACATAGTTTATCAGTTGTTTTTTTTGGTGTGTGTCTTGAAGAATGTTTGGCAATGTTTTTTGCAAAGCAGGAACTTGAAGGACCATTTTGGCTTGTTTTGTCAACATTTAGAGGTCACTTTTTTATGGAACCTGTATGTCTAATTTATATAGTATATTATCAAGCAGTCAATATCAGAACAGTTTTTTGTCTAGTGGCTAATTGTTGTCACAAAGTAAATTTTATATGAAGTTTTTTTAATGTCTATCTTTTTTTTAAAAATATATTGGTGTTGCCAGGAACAGACTTGTCTCATTGTCTAGAAAAGTCTAAGTTTTTAAAATATCTTAAATGTCATATTTTGTATGTCTTTGAAGTGTTTGAAGATTATTTATCTAATTGAAATATATTTTTGTATATCTATAAAAAATTAATATGACTATAAGTTTGTTTATTATAAATGACTTAATTTGTATTTTTTAATTATATATTATAATTTTAAATGAGTTATATTAGCATCATATCTTAATTAAGAGTAGAAAAATATATATAGAATAACAAAATTGACCTTAAGTTTATATCAATAAACTAAAATTTATTTATTTTTTTAAATTATTTTTATATCATCTCCTCCCTCAATTTTTCTTTTTTTAGAAATTGACTGTGACTATTAACTATTTATAATGAAAACAAACATTAATAAGTAATATTTTTGGGAAATTGGACGAAGTTTTTTTTTTTATTATTTTTTGTCGTTAAAGGACTGTGACAATTTTATGGGGTTTTTGAAGCTGGATCATCTTAACTGGCTTTTTGGAAGCTGAGAATGTTTATTTAGGTGTCTTTGGTAGATGGAACTACATTTGTCTAGAACCAATTTATAGGTTTTGATCTTTTGTGGAGACAAAAGCAGAAACTTTTTTTTTAAGTAACGTATTTTTATAAACAGATTTTAAAGTCAAGACATTTTTAAAATATAAGTATTGGTTTAACTTAGCAGCCTTAGTAATAAGTTGTTTTTTTGTAATTAGCTCATCAAAAGTTAAAAAATTAAAACAAAATGCAATAACTATAATTTAGACTTTTTGTTTATTTGTCATTTTTGTGGCTTTTTTATTTTTATTTTTTTTAAAGGGTTTATTTATTTATTTATTTCTCTCTCTCTCTCTCTGAAGCTTATGCGTATTTTACATACATTGTACCCCGTTTAGAGGTTTTGAGAGTCTAAATCTGTCTTATTGAGAATTTTTAATCATTTTTTAACTCAAAGAGCTTTTAAAATGTCTGTATCATTTTAACCACTGACTCTGCCCCTTTTGGCAGGGTTTTAGTATGGCGGATAAACTTGTGTCGCTCTGCCGCTGCCTGCCAGCTATCAGTGCGGGCTCAGAAAATGTTGCTATTAGAAAAACCTTTTTTAACTGTTTTTTTTGTTTGTTTGTTTAGTATAAGCAGAAACCTTAAATCAATTACACTTGTGCCAATCTTGTCATGAAACATATGAGTTTAAGTTGTGTGTCGCGCATGCGCCATTTTTAAATTTTTGCCTGAACACCACGCTGTCTTTGTATTGTAAATCAATTTAAATACGCAATTTAAAAAACCGTTTTAAACTTTTTCAGGCTTTATGCGGGTGTTCGTGCCCCACGTTGGGCGCGATCTGTTGTATTAAGTTTTTTTTTTTTGTTTTTTTGACTTGTTTTGAGTCTGGGAGGTTTGTGACCTGGCGCGCATGTGGCGTTGGCAGTTTGGAACCTGGTCTGTGTGCCCGTGGCTTTTGTCCCCCAAAAGAAATGAAATCACACACTTATATACTTTAACACTGTTTGGCCCATATCTTAAGCACATTATTAGCTAGTTCTTTTATCTTAATTTAACCCATTTTTATTAATCTTTTCACTATGTGGCCACTGCCCGTGGCTTACCTGCTTTTTTTACATGCTGCTTCTTTGGGGATGGATGGTGACTGGCAAACTTTACCCTTCTTCCTACCTGGCTGCCTCTGATTCTCCACCCACTTTTATGGTGCTCTACACAGGCCAAAACAGTTCTTTATTTACAGTACACAGAGAACATTTCTATCACAGTAAATTGGTAGCCATTAAATCTTACAAAGTAAAAAAAGATCTGTTCAGGCCTGTTCCAGTCTTTAGATCTCCAAAGCACAAATGACTTGGGTTCCTTGACTGAGCTCAAGGTATATCCTGATTGTTAGAGATTTCACTACATATTTTTCCTTGTAGACCAGTCTGCTAATACCTATAGGTGGCAATAAATCAACAGACAGAAGAAGAAAACGTGGAGTTGCTCTAAGAGGGCAATTTGAAAAGAAAAAGAATGTGGACTGGGATTCCAGTCTACATTCTTTGCTTAGCACATGCAAACTTCTGGTTTCAGAAGAGAGAGAGTGGTGAGTCAAATAATTATAATCACCTTTCTCAAAGTTACTCATTTCCTTATGTTCATTCATTTAACTTTGAACATCTTTATTCCAGGTAGTATCATGATGACTGGAATGTACCACTAAAGACACAGACAGGTTCCCTCCTCCCTAAGTTATAGGGAACTGCTGATAGGTGAATGAGCGGTCAACCGATGAGATCCTGTGTGCAGCAAGAGGGAAGTGCTAGTCCTGTGCATCTCTCTTCTTATTCACTACTCATTTGAGGGGAATAATAAATAGATACATTAAATATGAAAATATCATCAAACTGGTGGGAAGGGAGAGTAAGAATACCTGCTGTTTGTACATTTTAAACTGTAGTAGTCATCAGTAGTAACATAGGGAAGACTTGGTCATGAAAGTTTTTTAAAATAGCTCTTCTGATTGTCTATGAAATCTGTTACATCAAACAGTTGCTTGATTTTCCATGTTCCAATTCTGACCTCTAGTGGTTGCCCATGAAAAATCCTTAGAACCAAATCACTTCTTTGTGCTAATTACCTATGAAATTCCAATTTAGCTATCTTAAAAGATTGGACCTTTAAAGAATTTAATGAGAGGCAGAGTAAAGCAATTGTCTTTTGCCTAACATGATGCAGTGTTCTTGCTGAAGATCTTACATTTAAAAGCAGCCAGTGCCTCTTTACTTTTGCTTGCTAATTGTCTATAACCTCCATTCTTTGAGGAAGCAGAGGGCATTACTATACAGACCATAAAAGAGAGAGATATCAAGGAAATGAAAACTGAATTCTCTTCTGATTGTGTGTTGCTTGTTGTATGGTACAAGCTACACCAGAACTGACTGGGTTGAAAGCCAAAGTTTTGTGATAGGACATTACTGTCATGTAGCCTCCTGGCAGTGTGCACTGAGAGATCATTGTCACCTCTCTTATATTTGTGCAAAAATATAACTCAAATTTAATCATAATGGAAATTAAATTGAAGAATATTCTACAAAACCACTGGCCAGTATTCTTCAGACATGCCAGAGCCATGGAAATGAATCTGAAATCTGTTCTAGACTAGGTAGATCAGACATCAAATTTCAGAGTATAGTCCTAGTTATATCATCAGGAAAAAAAATGACATTTGTGGGGTATTTGACAAATGTTTCCTGCTTATTTCTTAGTTTGGTTCATTGTGTATGATCTGCTTTTGTAACATACTGTCATGTGGTAAAACTCAGTGAAAGGTATGGAGATTCTTGGAACTTTTTTTCAGATATTTTCTTAGTTAAATTATTTCAACTTTTTAAAAAAATTAAAATCACTTATTAATTAGGTCTTATGATCTACCAATTTGGAAAAAGCTCAGCTGTATGACCATTTTTTGATTCACATACATGAACTAGACCAGTCCAATTGACATCCAAGATCACTTCTCTCATGTGTTAGCATCTTGGTAATCCTTGACCTTCACCTATTGCATGAATTTTTTTATTGCATATAGTGAAAACCCAGAGCCAGACTTGAAGAAAAGCTGGAATATGAGAAACAAACCCTAGCCACACAGGCTCCAATCAAATGCCTCTGAGTCATCAGCTGAAAAGGGGAAGGGAATGTCTCTGAGAAATCTGAAAAACCCTCTCTTCATGCTATGCCCAGCTCTCGTAACTTCTTCCCACGCTGTTCCTAAAGCTAGGATTACAGGTGTGGGTCAAAGCTCTCTGACTTGGCTTGGTTCTGTAGCTAACTCTGATATTCCAGATTAATACTGTTAAATATATATCACCGTATTCCCCAATGAAAGTCTGCTCCACCAGACTTTCTAATTGCTTGTTTTCTTACAACATGAGTTTTCTTGTGCTTGTTATGTGATAACTGGATTCCAAGAGGGAACAGTGTAAGACATGGGCAGAGAATCAGTGAGCCAGGGCTCGGAGACCCACCTTGCATCACTCCTCCCCCAATGCTGTCATCCGAGCAGGGGCACACTTGGGGTCCAGATTCCCTGCTGCTCAACAGGAGAAGTGTCAAAGGACTGTAGCTGTCATTAGGCCATCCTGGATCCCTAACTAGATTTTAGTAAGTAAGCACCAAGGACCTGTGCCATTCTGACGTTCCTAAAGTCTGTCCCTGGCTTTAAGAGCTAGCAACAGTGTGATGTATCTGAGATTCAGTTTTCTTGGATCAAAGATG